>CAXHTJ010001088.1:0-30241 GCA_964019445.1 Populus tremula
TGTAACCCATTTTTGGGTCCCCCTTGAAAAATAAAATAAATAGCCAAAAGAGGTTAGAAAAATAACCGGAGGCAGAAGTGCCCGGAAAACAGTCAGAAAATTGGTCAAGAAATTTAAAAATACAAGGATTGAATTTTTGACAGTATTTTCTTCAAGGATAAAAGCCCTATTGAGAAGGAAAATTTGAATTTTGAGGATAAAAGCCCAAATTTGGATTTTTATGGACTTAATTGGAGGTTTATGGATTTAATTGGTTTTTATTTGAATTTATAGAAGATTTGATTGCAAGAAAAATTGATTTTTAAGTCAATTTGGGCTTTAATTTGAAGAAATTTAAGTTCTGGGGCCAAAATATATTTTTTAGGAATTTATTGGGTCAAATCAGAGGCTTAATTGCATAAATATTGAAGTTTAATGGCCAATTAGGGACTTAATGAAGAAAATCCGAAACCAGGGACCAAATTGGAAGAGGCGCGTAAATGGAGGGGCTGCAATTATTCGGTTCAGGGGCCTAATTGAAGAAATTGAAAGTTTATTAATCAATTGAGGGCTAAATTGCATAAATTAGAGACCAAGGACCAAAGTGAAAAAGGCGGCCAACAAGAGGGGCGGGGATCGAGTTCGGAGGACTGATTTGAAGTTTGACCCATTTAAATGAAACGGCGCGTTTTATCCAAAACGACGCCGTTTCATAAAAAAAATAAAAAAAAATAATAATAAAAAAAAAAGACCAGAACGGTGTCGTTTTGAACGACACTGTTCATCTTCTTCCTTTCCCCCGCATAAACAGAAACAGAGACAACCATTTTTTTTGCTTTTTTTCAAAACTTCCCGCCTCTCTCTCCTCGCCCCCACCACCACCACCGAAAGCATCAATGGCCGACCAGCCGTTGCGTGATTGAAGGCACACTAACAAAAGGCACGTCGGTTCCTTTTTCTCTATAAATAGAGAGAGACCGAAGAGAGAGAGAGACCCGAGGATAGAGGGAGAAGAGAATTAACGCACGAAGGAGAAGGGAGAACAAAAACAAACCGAAAACAAGAAAAAACGAAACCCAAAACAGAGGGAAATAACTGAGGAGGAGAGAACCCCGAAAAGAAAAAAAAAGGGAAAGGGCCACTGTTGGGATCCGCAGCAACACCACAGCGCCGCCGTCCTCGAGGCCACGACACCGCAGCGACACCGCAGCTCCACCAATGATCGCCTCCACGCTAGGTGCAAATTTCTCCCCCCCCCTGTATTTTTTTTTTCTCCACCAATATCATTGCGGGCCGAGACCGGCCCGCCCCCTTTTTTTTGGGCTGAGCCTGGCCCATTTATTTGGGCCGCCCACACCTATAATATATATATTTATATATATAATATATATATATGTGTGTATAATATGTTATAATATATATATAATATATTTTATATAAAAAAAATATTTTGAAAAAATCTTTAAAAAATATTGTGATTTTCGGCATATATTTTTCAAAGTGGTTTAATGTTTGTTTGTATTTTTATACTCTAAAGATACAAAATCAGTGTTTAAAAATACCCGATTTTTCGAAAACATCAAAGATTTTTCAGAATAAAAAATGTTTTTGCTTTCAAAAAAATAAAAAAAAAATCTTTAAAAATATTGTTGATTTTTCGTCATATTTTTGTCAAAGTGGTTTAATGTTGGTTTGAATTTTTATACTGTAAAGATACAAAATCAGTGTTAAAAAATACCCGATTTTCGTCAAAACATCAAAGATTTTTTCAGAATAAAAAATGTTTTTGCTTTCAAAAAAATAAAAAAAATCTTTAAAAATATTGTTGATTTTTCGGCATATTTTTGTCAAAGTGGTTTAATGTTGGTTTGTTTTTTTATACTGTAAAGATACAAAACCAGTGTTAAAAATACCCGATTTTCGTCAAAACATCAAAGATTTTTCAAAATAACAAATGTTTTTGCTTTCAAAAAATTCTAAAAAGTCCCTAAAAATATTGTTGATTTTTCTGTATATTTTTAGCAAAGAGGATTAATATTGGGTTGTATTTTTATACCGTAAGGATACAAGCTCAGTATTAAAACACCCGATTTTCGTCAAAGCATAAAAAAATAATATTTTCCAAAAATTGTTTTTGTTTTAAAATACGGCTTAGTATCTCCAATATATATATATATAAATATTATAACATCATAATTTCATACAACAAAGAAAATTTTCAAAACAATATATGTATTAACATGCATTTTGGGCTTTAATAACCAGTTTATTCAAGCCATGAGAACTAGGCCAATATTTCAAAAACTCTAAAAAATCCTTTTTTGTTTTCTTTTAGTATTTGGGATTACGAATTTATACGTAAAACGTATTCCTAAATATTATTAATAAATTTTGGTATAGACGTTAGAACGGTTAGGATTTTACCCGATAAGAAAAGACCTTCTTACTGAGGAGGATTTTTCTTGAACCATAGACAGACCAAACTAGAAGTACAATAACACTTTAGTTTTTTATCAGACAATAAAACAATGCAGCTTACCTTAGGTAGGGCGTATTTGGGGTGCTAATACCTTCCCTTTACGCAACCAGTCTCCGTACCCGATCTCTGAGACCAGTTAGGTTCCTAGTGACCAAAATACTAGGTGGCGACTCCAAAGAACCAAATAATAAAAATTTTCGCCAGTCGAACCCGCAATATTGAAAAAATATTTTTTTGGGGTGCGACAGAATGGCGACTCCACTGGGGACTTGTAGACTAAGCTTTGTTTTGTCTGTTTGTTTGTGTGTTTTGTGTGTTTATTGTTAATATGCCTTTCCTTTTATTTGCGTATTTATTTTTTATTTTACGCATATTATTCATGCATTGTATATAATTGTTTCATGCATCACTTGCCTTAATTTTGAAAAGCACACACAAGCTTTAAGTTAAGTGGGGAATTAGCGATTTACCCTAAGACTATTGGTCAGGGTTTAAATGCGTGAAACACCCAACTCATATCTGAGTGCCTGCTTGGTAATGGTGGGCATACGTGTCTTAACTGTTCCTTGCAACGCCCCCATACTTCTTTACGAAGAATGTCACTGGGCAGATATGAGACCCTTCGAGACCAGATAGAAAAACTACCCTCTCTCACTTAATAAATAGAGCTTGTCTTTAGGTTATGAATCTTATTTTCATTTGCATCACGATTAATGGTTAAATTCATTAACCCAGGTTTTGAGCTGAAATCATGACTAAGTACCTCTCTTTCCAAGAATATGGACAAGAGTCTGAGTTGGCTCAGATTGCCGAAGGAAAATGCCCAAGAATCGATGCTAGTGGGTTACCATGCATTACCAAGGTAAATCACATGGTAAACGATTTAGGAAAGTTATTGCCTATCATGGAATATGTTGACGAGACCCTGTTTGAAAGGCGATATGGGAGGATTGCAAATAATGAAGTTGCCTGTACAAGCAGCGGCGATCAAAGCCCTTCTGAATTTTTGGGATCCCAGTTATCGGTGCTTTACCTTTGGAAACATCGATATGACACCCACCTTGGAAGAATATGAGAGAATCCTGGATTTTCCAAATGACAACTGCCGAATCTACCGCCGACGCAGATTTGAAGACACAGCTTCGGAAGTAGTCAGTTTATTAGGCTTAGGAAAGATCAGCCAGTGTAGAGTTGCTGAAGGGGGTTTTAAATGGAAGTCATTGAAGCTCGAATGAAGAAAAATGCCGAAGAAGGCAAGTTGGGAGACGAACGATATAGGTTGGTGGCCTTCGCCATTTTTGGGCTAGTGTTGTTCCCTTCTGAAATTGGGGTCATCAGTTTAGAAGCAGCGAGTGTCTTCATCGAATATGAGCATGACCGGATCAATCCTTCCTCAGCCATCTTGGGGGAAACCATGTTATCTCTTAATCACTGCCGAACACATGGAAAAGGAGCTATGAGGTGCTGCGTCCCTATGTTGTACCTATGGATAATCAGTCATATCGAAGCACCAAGAGACATCTTCAACAACTTTTGGTGGTTTGACTTGCGACCGTTAAAGATTACCATAGATGAGACTTGGAAGAATTGGGATGAGAAGGCATGGAGGGATAAGTATGCAGCATTGCCAAGTAGCAACTTCAAATGGAAAGCACCGTGGATGAACAACGCTATTTGCACAATGAGCTGCGGAAGCAAGATATGGGTTCCTTTAATTGGTGTAACTGGTTACATCAGCTATGCGCCCGCCCTCGTAACAAGGCAGTTAGGCGGAATGCAATATACGCCAAGAACCTTGGGTTTAGCTGATTTCATTGGGTTATTCAAGCACCAACCGTTCATCAAAGAAATGGAGCTTATCCGACAGGATTGGGAAAGACCCGTGAAGGTGAAAAGAGAAGAAGGAAGCAGTTTTGAAACCTCATTCAGCCATAATTATACAGTTTGGAGGAATGAGGATTTTTCTGAAGTAAAGGGTCTCTCTACACAAGAACAGTCAGAGGCAGCGATAGAAACACAGAAAAGGAAAAGAAAGGATGATGAGGAAGATCTAAGAAAGCAGCTAGATCAGTGTGTAATAGAACTCAGCAAAAGTAAGGGGCGACAACAATTGTTAGAGAACCAGCTAGAGGAGGAAAATACGATGAGGGTTTTCTTGAATCAGCGGTTAGAAAAACAAGAGAAGCAGCTAATGTCTCTAAAGGAATGGCAGAAAAGGGCTGAGGTAGCTGAAGACATAACAACGGGGGTCCAGGCTGAGTTAAGGAATCGAATAGCTGATTATGATGAGTTGGTCAAGAAGAATGGGATAGCAGAAAAAGAATTGGCTAAGGTTAAGAGGGCAACAAAAGGCGTGAATTGATAAGGAGACGATGGATTCTTTGAAGAAGGGAAGGAAACTTCTTTTAAAGAAAATAGAAGTTGAGAAGGAGAAGAATCGTCTAGCCAACCTCGACATAGAAGAAGAAAGGAAGGTTAGAGCTCAATACATGGTGCAGCTAGAGGAAGAAAGAAATGCAAGAATGGCCGCTGAGTCTGACATGAGAGATTACCAGAAGAGAGCTGAGTCTTCAAAAGGAAGGATGAGGGCTTTACAAGCGGAGATCGAGGTACGAGAAGAAGAGTTAAGGGAGTTGAGAAGCCACTACTTCGAGATGGAAGAAGAGATGAGTAAGGCTAAGCAAGAGCGTCAAGAATGCCAAGACTACATGGACAGCTTTGCAGTTCAAATCAATTCCAAAATAGCAGAGCTGGATATTGAAAAGGAAGAGCTACAAAGAACAAGAGATAAGTTGGCACAATCAGAGGGTATGGTGCGAGTATTGGAAAGAAGCAACGAAGCCTTAGGAGCCAGCAACGAAGCAATAATCGAAGATAACACCGTATTCCATGCCAGAATAAGACACATGGAAAAACAGGTTGAGCAAGTAGCCCGTTATGCAGAAAGGTTGCAACAACAAGCCACCCAAGTCGGAAATGATGCTTCAAAGTATCGAGAATACATGGGGGCAATGGCCTGTTTTATTGGGGATTTAGCTAATAGAGGAAATGCTTTTTAGAGGTAGCAATGTATAGGACACTCTTTCCCATTATTGTTTTGTATGAGCAAGTTTGTTATTTATAAGAAGTCCATGACGTATTTCCTTTCTTAATGGGTTTGGTAAGCCACTATGATAAGAACTTGGCAAACCCTCCTTTATGGTAATCGGGTCAACTCAGAAATCTTGCTTAAAGGTTACGAAAGTCATGAATCAGCTCATAAAATATGCATATATACACATTACATATGCATCACATTCTCATCACATATTTTTAATTTATCATATGTGTCGATACACGACGTCGGGCGACGGCTCCGCTCATTTTTGTTTATTTAACAAAAAAGATTTGTTTAATTAGGGGAAATGAAAATTATATTGGAGTCGCCATCTAGTAATTTGAGGGAACTAGAAATCCCAAATTAGATACTGGTTCCAGAGATTCGGGTACTGGGTTAGTTATGATTAAGGGAAGGTAGACACCACCCTTAAAACATCCTTTCAAAAGAAAGGTTACCCTTACTTGTGTGTTTTTTTTTATTTGATTTAAATGCTATTATATTTTGAGCTTATTTGCAATTTTGTTTTTTTTTAAAAAATAGTTAACGTCGGTCCCTAAAAAATAGGAGACACGTTAAAAATGACATCAGTCCCTAAAAATAGGAGACTTGTCTAAAATATTGACGTTTAACCCTAAAAAGAAGAAGTACGTCTGAATTACTAAAAAAAACTATGGACATAATCCATATTTGGTATTTAAACTTTTGACATCGGTCCTTTTATGAAAAAGAGACGTGTCGATAAAATATTCGTTTATAAAATAAAACTATTTTGATATCGTTGAGATATGGGTATAACTATATTTGAAAATTGGGCTTTGGACCCACGAATGATGACATAATAGGATGGGTGTTGGACCCGCGTTGTTATTTTTTTATTATTATTTTTTTGTTTTACAACATGCAAGAAAATTTATATACAAAATAAAAAAAAAATATTAGCAATCTAAATAAAATTACATGAGTGACACAGTATAGGTAAAAAACTGAAATACCCTCGGATTTCTTGAAAAATTACGAAAATGCCACTGCCGGAGCGTGTGTCTCACGCGCTGTCACTGTTGACGATGGCGAAATTTTCCGGCGAGATTTCTGGCCAACCGATGGTCGGTTCTGGTAGATCTGAGGTCGAGGATTCTGTTAGTGGTGGTCTCGACGGTCGTTGATGGCTGACGAGGGAGAATCGTCAACTTGAAGCTTCGGTGGCCGGCGAGAATCGCGGCCTTTTTCCGGCCAGATGAGGCGGTGAAAACGATGAAAACCACCGGGGTTTTGCTTTTCAGGAGATTGGAGACCTTTCTGTGGTGGTTCGGAGGCTGGAGACGGCCGGATATGGGAGATCGTAGGAGAGAGAGAGAGTCGCCGGCGAGAGGAGAGAGATGCTCTGAGATTTGCTACGGTGCGAACGCGAGCACGGTACACCTGTACCGCTAAACTCTATACGCCGTTGGATCTCGGATGAAATGATCGGATGGTTGTGATTGGCTTGATCTGCAAGTTGATCGGACGGCCCGGATTGTCTTAGTTTAGATCCTGTGTATCGCGGTGCACCGAAAGCTCGGTACACCGGATGACGTGGCGCAACAGGATCCAATCTCAGATTATTTCAACGGCTGAGATTTGTTGGGATATATTTGGTATTTTTCAAATTGTTTTTTTTTTAAAATAATATCCTGCTCTCGTGAAGAAAAAACTAAAAAACATACACAGTATAGCAATTCTTTCTCTCTTTTCTGGTTTTCTATTTCTCTTCCCCCCTCCCCTTTTTTTTTTTTTCTGCCCCCCTCTCGTGGCTATTTATAGCCACGGGCAACTCACTTATTAATTTCTGATTTATTATATATAATAAGAAATAATGCACACAACTACCATAATTTTTTGTTTTATTATATATAATAATAAATATTTACATGGGTAAAACTAAAAATTCAAATCAGTATTTAGAAAAATCCCGTTTCAACCGCCAAAAAATGGAATACCAAAAAAAACATTTGATGGGTATCGACCCGATGAACCAGGTTTTGGTCGAAAATGACGGTTTTGACCCAAGACAGCCCGAAACTCATTTTTTACCCTGGTCGACATGGTATGACCCGTATTGACCCGGTGAACTCGGTTTTGGTCGAAAATGATGTTTTTGACCCGAAACAGCCCGAAACTCATTTTTTACCCTGGTCAACATGGTATGACCCGTATTGACCCGGTGAACCCGATTTTGGTTGAAAATGATGTTTTTGACCCGAAACAGCCCGAAACTCATTTTTTACCCTGGTCGACATGGTTTGAGTGAAGAGATGCGGTTGACTCGAGAGAGAAAAAAATATTTTTAAATTTTCAAATTTTTCTTAATGTTTTTTTTTGGATTTTTTGAAAATATATAAAAAACATGGGTCAAAAATTGGGTAGCAACAGATGCCCCCTCTTTACAATGCTTACGAAGCAAAAATCCTCGATGTTTTGCATAGTAAGCTTTGTAAAGAAAAAAAACTTGTCTTTCTGTCTCTCTTTTTTTCGTTAACCTGAGATCCCATCTGGCGACCTCCTTTACCAAAACCAAAGAATGTGTGTAGCTCGGTCAACCTGAAATCCCATATGGAGATTCCCTTTAACCCAAAGCTACATGAGATCCCATCAGGCAACCTCATTCAATCAAAACAAAAGAATGTGTAAAACGTGGTCTCATTGTAATGGGTAACCAACCCAGGTGGAAAGAATGTGAAAAAAAATGGTCTCATTATGATGGGTGACCTACCCAAATAGAAAAAAAATGTGAAAAAGCGGTCTCGTTGTGATGGGCGACCTACCCAAAATGGAAAAAAATGTGAAGTGTGGTCTCATTGTAATGGGTGACCTACCCAGATGGAAAAAAATATGATGAAGTGGTCTCGTTGTGATGGGCGACCTACCCAAATAGAAAGAATGTGAAGTGCGGTCTCATTGTAATGGGTGACCTACCCAAAAATGGAAAAAATATGAAGTGTGGTCTCATTGTAATGGGTGACCTACCCAGATGGAAAAAATATGATGAAGTGGTCTCGTTGTGATGGGCGACCTACCCAAATAGAAAGAATGTGAAGTGCGGTCTCATTGTAATGGGTGACCTACCCAAAAATGGAAAAAATATGAAGTGTGGTCTCATTGTAATGGGTGACCTACCCAGATGGAAAAAATATGATGAAGTGGTCTCGTTGTGATGAGCGACCTACCCAAATAGAAAGAATGTGAAGTAAAGAATTTTGTGAGTGGTCTAATTGTTCCAGGCGACCTGCCCGATGATAAAATGCGAGGAAACTCGCAAGTGGTCTAATTCTTCCAGGCGACCTGCCCGATGATAAAATGCGATGAAAATCGCAAGTGGTCTAATTGTTCCAGGCGACCTACCCGATAAATGAAAAAAAAATGCGAGGAAACTCGCAAGTGGTCTAATTGTTCCAGGCGACCTGCCCATTGATAAAATGCGAGGAAACTCGCAAGTGGTCTAATTGTTCCAAGCGACCTGCCCGATGATAAAATGCGAGAAAACTCGCAAGTGGTCTAATTGTTCCAGGCGACCTGCCCGATAAATGAAAAAATGCGAGAAACTCGCAAGTGGTCTAATTGTTCCAGGCGACCTGCCCGATTGATAAAATGCGAGAAACTCGCAAGTGGTCAATTGTTACAGGCGACCTGCCCGATAAATGCAAAAAATGCGAGAAAACTCGCAAGTGGTCTAATTGTTCCAGGCGACCTGCCCGATGATAAAATGCGATGAAACTCGCAAGTGGTCTAATTGTTCCAGGCGACCTGCCCGATAAATGAAAAAAAATGCGAGAAAACTCGCAAGTGGTCTAATTGTTCCAGGCGACCTGCCCGATGATAAAATGCGAGGAAACTCGCAAGTGGTCAAATTGTTCCAGGCGACCTGCCCGATAAATGAAAAAAAATGCGAGAAAACTCGCACGTGGTCTAATTGTTCCAGGCGACCTGCCCGATGATAAAATGCGATGAAAATTGCAAGTGGTCTAATTGTTCCAGGCGACCTGCCCGATGATAAAATGCTTGAAAGTGAATGAGCTTCAGGGTTGATGAAAACTTCTAAAGGAAGTCATACCTGTACGGTTGAGATTTGATCTGTAAATCGATCTTAAAGATGATGTAAGCTTCTCACGAAAGTCGTATATGTAAAGCTGAGATCTGATTTGCAAATCAATCTCAAAGATAACACTCAAGAAAGTCTTACATGTACAGTTGAGACTTGATTTGCAAATCAATCTCAAAGACGACGCTCAAGAAAGTCTTATATGTACAGCTGAGATCTGAGTTGTGAATGGATCAGGAAAGCTTCTCAAGAAAGTCTTGTATGTACGGTTGGGATTTGATTTGTAAATGGATCCCAAAAGATGAGGAAAGCTTTCCAAGGAAGTCTTGTATCTACGGCTAAGATCTGATCTTCTATTGAAAATGATGGCCGGAGTAAATTCCCTATAAATCACGCAATATTGGGCAAAAGACATCATCCACTTCTCACATTTTCAATACTCTCAAAGTTCTTAACTTTTGAAGTTTTAACCATGTCTTCCTCTTCTTCCAATGCTAATCCAAACCTTGTTCCTGCGGCAGAGCCTGTAGTTTGGCGTACTACCTTTGAAGTGAATGGTCGTCCAGTTACAATAGAGGATACTGTAATGGACGATGAAGATACCGCTGTAGCCGTGGCTAGAGACATGATCCTTCCTCGTGATGAAATGATGCTGGCAGCGAGGACCGATATTGAAGCAGTGAATCAGTCACTTGCTCTTAGTATCAGAGCTACTTCGTCTTTGGTGAATGTTGCGGAGCGTCTTCATGCCAGAAGACTTGAGTTGAATACTCAAATTCCTGAGCTCCATAATCAGATTGAGAATTTAAGGAAAAGGCTTCATGATGAGAGACGTTACAGGAACGAATTGGAGAGGAGAAACCAAGAGCTCAATGCACGTGTTGACTTTTGGAGAGACTATGTTAACACTCGACACCTCGAGTTCGAGGAAGAGATGGAGCGCATGCATAAGCAATTTGAGGAATTCCGAGGCATGATTGGCCATCAAGATGAAAATATCCCTAATCGTCCTCACAGTGTTTAACATTTGTACTTGTAAACCATTATGCCTATGAATAAAAATCCATCTTCTCGTCTTCATTCATGAATTTTGCCTTTGTGGAATTGCCATATTTGATATGATTTAAAAAGAACTTCAATTCATCTTTGTCTCGTTGGATCCCATGAGGAGTTTTGTTTCGAGAGATATCTGCAAAACAAATATGCGATGCTTGTGAAGTGAGATGATATGCAATACATCTTACCTGTTTTTGAAATATAGATCCCCGTTCATCTTGTTTGAGGGTTTTGACTTTGAGTGAGCTCTTTTGATTTACGCGTACTTCAAGTCTACTCAAGCTGACCCATGTTGTCCATTTTCTAAGATAAGCATTGTTTGAGTTTTTCAACAGTCACTGCACGTTTCTCCATTGGTAACTTCACTAAGAGAATCAGCTTCTCCGTGGCCCGACATTGTCCTGAGATTTCATCTGCATTTCTCTTACTGAAGATGTATCAGTTATCTTGTTGTCTAACTGATCATATTGTGAGAGTCAGCAATCTCCTTTCATAGATACTGGAAATCATACTATTTCAGTCCTCATGCTAGAAGAAGCCCACAGTTTTATCAGTGTATTTTCCACTAGGGAAGCAAATTTCTTTGTGCCTTGATCTGGTATTACGGATCTGGTAACTGCTTCTCTGCCCCCTGGGAGAATTAACTGCCTCATTTCATTTCCTCCTTTGCTCTTGTTGTCATTAGAATCTCTGATTTTCTAATGGTGCCTGTAGTGTGCCATATATCCATTTTTCTTACAAAGAAAACCTTTTTTCAAAAATGATTTTTTAAAAGATCTGTTTTGTTCCAGAAAACTGAAACTCTCAATGTCTGTTTATAACAATGTTCAGGCAATTCTGGGGCTTTATGTCAAATCTCTTGGTAAAAGTAATCTAAGATGAAGGTAAGTGATGAGATGACCTTCTGCTTTGGTTTTCAAAGTGTTCAAGCGATTGCTTGAAGGTATTTTGAGAGAAAAGAAACAATTTGCCTTTTATCTTTAGAAACACTCTTTTTAACAGCATGAATAATAATGAGTAATTATTTGCTATGCTATGACTCTTTGTGGAAAAGTCTCTTATTTTGAGAACGTCGTTTATTGATCCAGGTCGCTTACTTGATTAGAAAGGACTTCAAAGGCACGTAATGTATTTTATGGCTCAAGGCTATAAAAGAAAGAGTATTCCATAAGCTCAAAAAGTGTTTAAGGGCTTATAAACTATAGATCACTATTATCTTGTCTTGGCATTTTCTTTTGCTACCTTGACAACAAAAATGATGATAAATATTCCAAATGAGGAACTTCTGTTTTCTTTTTGTTATTCCCATATTTGTTAGGAATTCTCTCAATTGTTTGGAATTTATTGAATTCTTTGTTGTCAGACTTTCTTTATAAGCTCACATGCCTTCAAGACAATTTTCTTAATCATATTTCTCTTTTTGCCCCCTAGTGTAGGGTGTGATCTTAGTTAAGGTTCTCTTGTGAAAGAAAAGGCTTTAAATAGACTCAGCTCAAATTGGGACTGCAAAGGATAATTTTAAAGAAAGTGAAAGGAATATCAAAGATGGCCTTTCCTCATTTCAAGTAAGATCAGTTAAAACCAATAAACTTTGTCCATATCCAACGTAATGCTTTGGATTTGTAAGATACCATGTTTTGCGAGTCCATGACAAACTAATGTACTACCAACCATTATTCATGCTGATAAAATGTGGATCCAAGACATAATTTGGGTGATAGTTGTTCCAATTGCATGTTTTTTTTTTTTTTTTTCAAGGGAATTGCTCTGAACATTATTCCAAACAAATCATTGATTTATTTCATTGAAATCACAAACAAAATCAGTTCTTTTAAAACCTCATTTAAGAAGAATGGATTCTCCTGTAAAAAAAGTTTGAAAGATCAAATTGTTGAGCCATTGAGATCATGCATGGGCTTTTTGGTGAGGTATAATGCAAAGAGAATTTCCTGGCCAAAACTTTATTGATTTGATTGGATGAAACCATCATACATAATACTTTTTCACAGAATCAGAGTTCACAGACCTAGGTAAATCATCTCCATCCATCCTACTTAACAACAGAGCTCCTCCAGATAGTGTTTTCTTCACTACATATGGGCCTTCATAGTTTGGTGCCCACTTGCTTCGGTCTTCACTTGGTAATGGCAAGATTTTCATAGTACAAGATCCCCTTCTTTGAATTCTCTTGCATGATTGGGCAAAGGGTGTGGACTTCACATTTGGTGCATCATCAAAAGATATCCATCCAGCTTTTATCAATTGCAAAAGCTTGTTCTTAAATGCATTACAACTTTCAATGTTATGCCCAGCAGCGCCAGCATGATACTCACATTTCAGATCTGTCTTATACCAATTTGGGTATGGAGGTTGCAGTGGGGTTAAGGGAATAGGGGCTATTTGCCCAATACTCAACAACTTCGAGTACATTTCTCCTAAGGGAAGTGGTAATGGTGGCAGTCGTTCTTGGGTTCTTTGAAAATTCCTTCTTGGAGGATTAACAATCTGGTTACTTTCTTGGTTATTTGGTTGATTTTGTTGGTTGGTAGGGAAATGTTTAGTGAAGTTTACACTTGCAACTTGTTGGGTAGGTATTTGGAAGTTATAATGATAGTAATTTTTTCATACCCCTTATACACTTCTTCCACATTGTTTCGGTCCTTTTTCCCAGTAAAGCCTTTCTTCTCAGTAGGCTCTGACATTCTCCCCGCTCTTATCGCTTGTTCTATTCTCTCAGCGATAGTTACAGCATCATAGAAATGCTGAGCTGAACTACCCACCAGGTGTTCAAAGTATGGAGATTTAAAAGTGTTAGAAAACAGAGTGCCTTTTTCTAAGAGGGTTGAGATGCTTTTTCACGCCATCTCAAAGCGTTCTCTTACAGTCTCTTTGCTGCCCTTCTCCATGACTAACAAGCTTGACCTGTCCGGGGCTACCTCCATGTTGAATTTATACTGCTCCACAAAGGCTTTTACCAAATCTTTCCACTTTCTGATCTTGGTGTTATCCAGCCTTGTATACCAGCTTAATGCCGATCCAGAAAGACTGTCTTGAAAGAAATGGATGAGAAGTTTCTCATCATTCACTACTTCTGCCATCTTATTGCAGTAAGATTTAAGATGCGTGACTGGGCATTCAGTTCCCGTATACTTGATGAATTCTGGTACCCTAAATTTTCTGGGTACAACTACATTTGGAACTAAACACATTTCTGCAGCATAAACAGGATCATATAAGTCTGCCCCTTCTACTGCCTTCAATCTCTCTTCCAGAGCGGTCAATTTATCATAATCGATATTTTCAGAGAATTTCATCCTTTGTGGGTCATCAGTTGCCAGGTTTACATTAACTGGCACTTGTGCTGGTGGAACATTGGCAGTGAACTGTTGTTCAAATGAAGAGGGATTTGCCCCTAAATTTTGAGGCGGGATAACAAAGGGAGCTGATGGCATAGATATAGATGGAGTTGCAACTGCCGGCTGAGTAGAGGTGCCTTCCCCAGACTTGGATACTAGGGCCTGCTCGAGTAGACTTGTAAGTCGTGCTATATCATTTTTCATGTTCTCCAACTCTCTTTGATAATGAGCCTCCAGGTGTGCCCTTTCTTCGTTCTCCATTATCTTCCTTCGTTGTCGAGTGTAATGAATTTTACGGCCTTTTGGGGGATCTATATTTTAACCTGAGTGAATGCAAGTAAACTAAATGAAATGCACAAATGGATGCAAAATGCCATATGCTTTATGCATGTTTGTTATTGGTTTCAATTTTTTTATATAACTTATAACGAGGAATAGACCAGATCAGATTCTCTTAAGAAAGTTCTCACTGAGGACTCCAAATCTACAGGGACTTGAACCGATTTAGGGGAGAAATTTGATGTCATATTCTGATGGCAAACAATACCCTTCATCATGTTGGTTCAAATCTGATCTGGTCAAAAATTCCTCAATAGTAATGGTTTTTTTTAATCTCACACTTCCTATGAGGATCGGTGGAGATTTAATGAGAATATGAAATATATATGAACATGTATGTTAATGCATTGATATTTGTTTGTGTCCTAAAGGTATATCCTAATTGATAGGATCTAGCTCATAGGGTTTGGCTCAGTTGATTCTAATCGTAAAGATTTTCTTTGGTTCTTAGATTGCCCGAATTACCCATGGGGTAGTCGGCCTCTTAACCTTATACAACATGAGTATGGGAAGAAAATTCCACAATACCCGTTGCATAGGGTGAGTTACAATCCAAGCGAAAGTCCAAATGAGCATCAGTGGACGTAAGTCACACTTGCCACCTGAATCTTTCTTTTCTAATCTTAAAAAGGACGAGCTCGGGTCCAGAGCTTTTATGGGTTCACTGTGAAGTGTGTGAATACACAAATAAATAACATGCATGCATGTGTAATTAAAAAAATGAAATGATTTACAATTGATATTGCATAAAATAAATACTCAAAAAATAAATAGCAATAAAAAAAATGAAAAGCACACACAAGCAGTTGGTTCAACCCTAAATCCCCAGTGGAGTCGCCATTCTGTCGATACACAACGTCGGGCGACGGCTCCGCTCATTTTTGTTTATTTAACAAAAAAGATTTGTTTAATTGGGGGAAATGAAAATTATATTGGAGTCGCCATCTAGTAATTTGAGGGAAGTGAGATCGGAAGAGCGTCGTGTAGGGAAAGAGTGTAGATCTCGGTGGTCGCCGTATCATTCTGAGACTGCCAAGGCACACAGGGGATAGGCGGCCGCTTCTATAGTGTCACCTAAATACTACTGACTCCAGCGTAACTGGACTGGCCACAGTTAGGCCGCAAATGTAATCACACTGGCTCACCTTCGGGTGGGCCTTTCTGCGTTCGCGAGTGGACCCGATAAGCTCATGGAGCGGCGTAACCGTCGCACAGGAAGGACAGAGAAAGCGCGGATCTGGGAAGTGACGGACAGAACGGTCATGACCTGGATTGGGGAGGCGGTTGCCGCCGCTGCTGCTGACGGTGTGACGTTCTCTGTTCCGGTCACACCACATACGTTCCGCCATTCCTATGCGATGCACATGCTGTATGCCGGTATACCGCTGAAAGTTCTGCAAAGCCTGATGGGACATAAGTCCATCAGTTCAACGGAAGTCTACACGAAGGTTTTTGCGCTGGATGTGGCTGCCCGGCACCGGATGCAGTTTGCGATGCCGGAGTCTGATGCGGTTGCGATGCTGAAACAATTATCCTGAGAATAAATGCCTTGGCCTTTATATGGAAATGTGGAACTGAGTGGATATGCTGTTTTTGTCTGTTAAACAGAGAAGCTGGCTGTTATCCACTGAGAAGCGAACGAAACAGTCGGGAAAATCTCCCATTATCGTAGAGATCCGCATTATTAATCTCAGGAGCCTGTGTAGCGTTTATAGGAAGTAGTGTTCTGTCATGATGCCTGCAAGCGGTAACGAAAACGATTTGAATATGCCTTCAGGAACAATAGAAATCTTCGTGCGGTGTTACGTTGAAGTGGAGCGGATTATGTCAGCAATGGACAGAACAACCTAATGAACACAGAACCATGATGTGGTCTGTCCTTTTACAGCCAGTAGTGCTCGCCGCAGTCGAGCGACAGGGCGAAGCCCTCGGCTGGTTGCCCTCGCCGCTGGGCTGGCGGCCGTCTATGGCCCTGCAAACGCGCCAGAAACGCCGTCGAAGCCGTGTGCGAGACACCGCGGCCGGCCGCCGGCGTTGTGGATACCTCGCGGAAAACTTGGCCCTCACTGACAGATGAGGGGCGGACGTTGACACTTGAGGGGCCGACTCACCCGGCGCGGCGTTGACAGATGAGGGGCAGGCTCGATTTCGGCCGGCGACGTGGAGCTGGCCAGCCTCGCAAATCGGCGAAAACGCCTGATTTTACGCGAGTTTCCCACAGATGATGTGGACAAGCCTGGGGATAAGTGCCCTGCGGTATTGACACTTGAGGGGCGCGACTACTGACAGATGAGGGGCGCGATCCTTGACACTTGAGGGGCAGAGTGCTGACAGATGAGGGGCGCACCTATTGACATTTGAGGGGCTGTCCACAGGCAGAAAATCCAGCATTTGCAAGGGTTTCCGCCCGTTTTTCGGCCACCGCTAACCTGTCTTTTAACCTGCTTTTAAACCAATATTTATAAACCTTGTTTTTAACCAGGGCTGCGCCCTGTGCGCGTGACCGCGCACGCCGAAGGGGGGTGCCCCCCCTTCTCGAACCCTCCCGGTCGAGTGAGCGAGGAAGCACCAGGGAACAGCACTTATATATTCTGCTTACACACGATGCCTGAAAAAACTTCCCTTGGGGTTATCCACTTATCCACGGGGATATTTTTATAATTATTTTTTTTATAGTTTTTAGATCTTCTTTTTTAGAGCGCCTTGTAGGCCTTTATCCATGCTGGTTCTATAGAAGGTGTTGTGACAAATTGCCCTTTCAGTGTGACAAATCACCCTCAAATGACAGTCCTGTCTGTGACAAATTGCCCTTAACCCTGTGACAAATTGCCCTCAGAAGAAGCTGTTTTTTCACAAAGTTATCCCTGCTTATTGACTCTTTTTTATTTAGTGTGACAATCTAAAAACTTGTCACACTTCACATGGATCTGTCATGGCGGAAACAGCGGTTATCAATCACAAGAAACGTAAAAATAGCCCGCGAATCGTCCAGTCAAACGACCTCACTGAGGCGGCATATAGTCTCTCCCGGGATCAAAAACGTATGCTGTATCTGTTCGTTGACCAGATCAGAAAATCTGATGGCACCCTACAGGAACATGACGGTATCTGCGAGATCCATGTTGCTAAATATGCTGAAATATTCGGATTGACCTCTGCGGAAGCCAGTAAGGATATACGGCAGGCATTGAAGAGTTTCGCGGGGAAGGAAGTGGTTTTTTATCGCCCTGAAGAGGATGCCGGCGATGAAAAAGGCTATGAATCTTTTCCTTGGTTTATCAAACGTGCGCACAGTCCATCCAGAGGGCTTTACAGTGTTCATATCAACCCATATCTCATTCCCTTCTTTATCGGGTTACAGAACCGGTTTACGCAGTTTCGGCTTAGTGAAACAAAAGAAATCACCAATCCGTATGCCATGCGTTTATACGAATCCCTGTGTCAGTATCGTAAGCCGGATGGCTCAGGCATCGTCTCTCTGAAAATCGACTGGATCATAGAGCGTTACCAGCTGCCTCAAAGTTACCAGCGTATGCCTGACTTCCGCCGCCGCTTCCTGCAGGTCTGTGTTAATGAGATCAACAGCAGAACTCCAATGCGCCTCTCATACATTGAGAAAAAGAAAGGCCGCCAGACGACTCATATCGTATTTTCCTTCCGCGATATCACTTCCATGACGACAGGATAGTCTGAGGGTTATCTGTCACAGATTTGAGGGTGGTTCGTCACATTTGTTCTGACCTACTGAGGGTAATTTGTCACAGTTTTGCTGTTTCCTTCAGCCTGCATGGATTTTCTCATACTTTTTGAACTGTAATTTTTAAGGAAGCCAAATTTGAGGGCAGTTTGTCACAGTTGATTTCCTTCTCTTTCCCTTCGTCATGTGACCTGATATCGGGGGTTAGTTCGTCATCATTGATGAGGGTTGATTATCACAGTTTATTACTCTGAATTGGCTATCCGCGTGTGTGGAGTTTTTCCCACGGTGGATATTTCTTCTTGCGCTGAGCGTAAGAGCTATCTGACAGAACAGTTCTTCTTTGCTTCCTCGCCAGTTCGCTCGCTATGCTCGGTTACACGGCTGCGGCGAGCGCAAGTGATAATAAGTGACTGAGGTGTGTGCTCTTCTTATCTCCTTTTGTAGTGTTGCTCTTATTTTAAACAACTTTGCGGTTTTTTGATGACTTTGCGATTTTGTTGTTGCTTTGCAGTAAATTGCAAGATTTAATAAAAAAACGCAAAGCAATGATTAAAGGATGTTCAGAATGAAACTCATGGAAACACTTAACCAGTGCATAAACGCTGGTCATGAAATGACGAAGGCTATCGCCATTGCACAGTTTAATGATGACAGCCCGGAAGCGAGGAAAATAACCCGGCGCTGGAGAATAGGTGAAGCAGCGGATTTAGTTGGGGTTTCTTCTCAGGCTATCAGAGATGCCGAGAAAGCAGGGCGACTACCGCACCCGGATATGGAAATTCGAGGACGGGTTGAGCAACGTGTTGGTTATACAATTGAACAAATTAATCATATGCGTGATGTGTTTGGAACGCGATTGCGACGTGCTGAAGACGTATTTCCACCGGTGATCGGGGTTGCTGCCCATAAAGGAGGCGTTTACAAAACCTCTGTTTCTGTTCATCTTGCTCAGGATTTGGCTCTGAAGGGGCTACGTGTTTTGCTCGTGGAAGGTAACGACCCCCAGGGAACAGCCTCAATGTATCACGGATGGGTTCCAGATCTTCATATTCATGCAGAAGACACTCTCCTGCCTTTCTATCTTGGGGAAAAGGGACGATGTCACTTATGCAATAAAGCCCACTTGCTGGCCGGGGCTTGACATTATTCCTTCCTGTCTGGCTCTGCACCGTATTGAAACTGAGTTAATGGGCAAATTTGATGAAGGTAAACTGCCCACCGATCCACACCTGATGCTCCGACTGGCCATTGAAACTGTTGCTCATGACTATGATGTCATAGTTATTGACAGCGCGCCTAACCTGGGTATCGGCACGATTAATGTCGTATGTGCTGCTGATGTGCTGATTGTTCCCACGCCTGCTGAGTTGTTTGACTACACCTCCGCACTGCAGTTTTTCGATATGCTTCGTGATCTGCTCAAGAACGTTGATCTTAAAGGGTTCGAGCCTGATGTTCGTATTTTGCTTACCAAATACAGCAATAGTAATGGCTCTCAGTCCCCGTGGATGGAGGAGCAAATTCGGGATGCCTGGGGAAGCATGGTTCTAAAAAATGTTGTGCGTGAAACGGATGAAGTTGGTAAAGGTCAGATCCGGATGAGAACTGTTTTTGAACAGGCCATTGATCAACGCTCTTCAACTGGTGCCTGGAGAAATGCTCTTTCTATTTGGGAACCTGTCTGCAATGAAATTTTCGATCGTCTGATTAAACCACGCTGGGAGATTAGATAATGAAGCGTGCGCCTGTTATTCCAAAACATACGCTCAATACTCAACCGGTTGAAGATACTTCGTTATCGACACCAGCTGCCCCGATGGTGGATTCGTTAATTGCGCGCGTAGGAGTAATGGCTCGCGGTAATGCCATTACTTTGCCTGTATGTGGTCGGGATGTGAAGTTTACTCTTGAAGTGCTCCGGGGTGATAGTGTTGAGAAGACCTCTCGGGTATGGTCAGGTAATGAACGTGACCAAGAGCTGCTTACTGAGGACGCACTGGATGATCTCATCCCTTCTTTTCTACTGACTGGTCAACAGACACCGGCGTTCGGTCGAAGAGTATCTGGTGTCATAGAAATTGCCGATGGGAGTCGCCGTCGTAAAGCTGCTGCACTTACCGAAAGTGATTATCGTGTTCTGGTTGGCGAGCTGGATGATGAGCAGATGGCTGCATTATCCAGATTGGGTAACGATTATCGCCCAACAAGTGCTTATGAACGTGGTCAGCGTTATGCAAGCCGATTGCAGAATGAATTTGCTGGAAATATTTCTGCGCTGGCTGATGCGGAAAATATTTCACGTAAGATTATTACCCGCTGTATCAACACCGCCAAATTGCCTAAATCAGTTGTTGCTCTTTTTTCTCACCCCGGTGAACTATCTGCCCGGTCAGGTGATGCACTTCAAAAAGCCTTTACAGATAAAGAGGAATTACTTAAGCAGCAGGCATCTAACCTTCATGAGCAGAAAAAAGCTGGGGTGATATTTGAAGCTGAAGAAGTTATCACTCTTTTAACTTCTGTGCTTAAAACGTCATCTGCATCAAGAACAAGTTTAAGCTCACGACATCAGTTTGCTCCTGGAGCGACAGTATTGTATAAGGGCGATAAAATGGTGCTTAACCTGGACAGGTCTCGTGTTCCAACTGAGTGTATAGAGAAAATTGAGGCCATTCTTAAGGAACTTGAAAAGCCAGCACCCTGATGCGACCACGTTTTAGTCTACGTTTATCTGTCTTTACTTAATGTCCTTTGTTACAGGCCAGAAAGCATAACTGGCCTGAATATTCTCTCTGGGCCCACTGTTCCACTTGTATCGTCGGTCTGATAATCAGACTGGGACCACGGTCCCACTCGTATCGTCGGTCTGATTATTAGTCTGGGACCACGGTCCCACTCGTATCGTCGGTCTGATTATTAGTCTGGGACCACGGTCCCACTCGTATCGTCGGTCTGATAATCAGACTGGGACCACGGTCCCACTCGTATCGTCGGTCTGATTATTAGTCTGGGACCATGGTCCCACTCGTATCGTCGGTCTGATTATTAGTCTGGGACCACGGTCCCACTCGTATCGTCGGTCTGATTATTAGTCTGGAACCACGGTCCCACTCGTATCGTCGGTCTGATTATTAGTCTGGGACCACGGTCCCACTCGTATCGTCGGTCTGATTATTAGTCTGGGACCACGATCCCACTCGTGTTGTCGGTCTGATTATCGGTCTGGGACCACGGTCCCACTTGTATTGTCGATCAGACTATCAGCGTGAGACTACGATTCCATCAATGCCTGTCAAGGGCAAGTATTGACATGGTCGTCGTAACCTGTAGAACGGAGTAACCTCGGTGTGCGGTTGTATGCCTGCTGTGGATTGCTGCTGTGTCCTGCTTATCCACAACATTTTGCGCACGGTTATGTGGACAAAATACCTGGTTACCCAGGCCGTGCCGGCACGTTAACCGGGCTGCATCCGATGCAAGTGTGTCGCTGTCGACGAGCTCGCGAGCTCGGACATGAGGTTGCCCCGTATTCAGTGTCGCTGATTTGTATTGTCTGAAGTTGCTTTTACGTTAAGTTGATGCAGATCAATTAATACGATACCTGCGTCATAATTGATTATTTGACGTGGTTTGATGGCCTCCACGCGCGTTGTGATATGTAGATGATAATCATTATCACTTTACGGGTCCTTTCCGGTGATCCGACAGGTTACGGGGCGGCGACCTCGCGGGTTTTCGCTATTTATGAAAATTTTCCGGTTTAAGGCGTTTCCGTTCTTCTTCGTCATAACTTAATGTTTTTATTTAAAATACCCTCTGAAAAGAAAGGAAACGACAGGTGCTAAAAGCGAGCTTTTTGGCCTCTGTCGTTTCCTTTCTCTGTTTTTGTCCGTGGAATGAACAATGGAAGTCCGAGCTCATCGCTAATAACTTCGTATAGCATACATTATACGAAGTTATATTCGAGGCCGATCAAGCAGAAAGTCAAAAGCCTCCGACCGGAGGCTTTTGACTTCTGTCACGTAGGTTACGCCCCGCCCTGCCACTCATCGCAGTATTGTTGTAATTCATTAAGCATTCTGCCGACATGGAAGCCATCACAAACGGCATGATGAACCTGAATCGCCAGCGGCATCAGCACCTTGTCGCCTTGCGTATAATATTTGCCCATGGTGAAAACGGGGGCGAAGAAGTTGTCCATATTGGCCACGTTTAAATCAAAACTGGTGAAACTCACCCAGGGATTGGCTGAGACGAAAAACATATTCTCAATAAACCCTTTAGGGAAATAGGCCAGGTTTTCACCGTAACACGCCACATCTTGCGAATATATGTGTAGAAACTGCCGGAAATCGTCGTGGTATTCACTCCAGAGCGATGAAAACGTTTCAGTTTGCTCATGGAAAACGGTGTAACAAGGGTGAACACTATCCCATATCACCAGCTCACCGTCTTTCATTGCCATACGAAATTCCGGATGAGCATTCATCAGGCGGGCAAGAATGTGAATAAAGGCCGGATAAAACTTGTGCTTATTTTTCTTTACGGTCTTTAAAAAGGCCGTAATATCCAGCTGAACGGTCTGGTTATAGGTGCATTGAGCAACTGACTGAAATGCCTCAAAATGTTCTTTACGATGCCATTGGGATATATCAACGGTGGTATATCCAGTGATTTTTTTCTCCATTTTAGCTTCCTTAGCTCCTGAAAATCTCGATAACTCAAAAAATACGCCCGGTAGTGATCTTATTTCATTATGGTGAAAGTTGGAACCTCTTACGTGCCGATCAGATTAAAACGAAAGGCCCAGTCTTTCGACTGAGCCTTTCGTTTTATTTGACCATGTTGGTATGATTTGAAATTAATACGACTCACTATAGGGTCAGTGCGGCCGCCATCTCATCCCTCGTGTCTCCGACTCAGCAAGCAGAAGACGGCATACGAGATCGGTCTCGGCATTCCTGCTGAACCTCTTCCGATCTCACAGGGGTCTTCTTCAACTGATCCACTATACTGTACTCACTATGCTTCATCAGTTTCAAGAACTCATTTGTTTCTTCCTCAGTCACAGGTTTATTCACCTCAAACTCTTTATCGAGGTCCAGCACCTCCTTGCCTTTAGCCTTTCTTTGTCTTTCTAGTTCTTCAGGTGTGAAACAACGACCACTCCGAGTTAGCCCACTTATCTCCGTTTGGAACAGCGGCAAAGGAGCTTCAATATTCGAGGTATAACCATAATCTCCAGGCATCGCTCCATAGTCTACTTTGCTTGCATATGAGGGCCTAGTTAATACCAATTTTGAGCGACCATTAGTTGTTGATTGGATTCTACATTTCTCTTGATTCTCTATCATCTCTACCTCTTCATTGTCACTTGCGGCCTCAATCCTTAACTCTCCTAGAGTTAGCATTCTTGCAACTTTTTGATGAAATTCAATGCATTCATCAATGTGATGCCCTTCCTTTTTATGGAAAGGGCAAAAGTTACTTTCCCCTGTGCAGTACTCAGTCGTTTCTTCCAAATGTCCAGACTGCACCAACATCAAGTATAGCTTGGCCATGGTCACTTTCAACACCCTCTTTTTGCTACCAATCTCCATGGTATTCACTCCTCCCCTACCATCAACATGTTTAGGTAAAGGGTTTGAATTCTGATTAGGCGAATCCTTAAACGTGACCCATCCCACTTTGATTAGTTGCAACACCTTTCTTTTAAAAGCAAAGCAAGACTCAATGCTATGGCCTGCGTGACCAGCATGGTATTCACAAGTCACCTCGGGGTTGTACCAGGCAGGGAAAGGTGGTTGCATAGGTGGTATGGGTAGGGGAGCTATCTGCCCAATACTCAACAGCTTGGCATACAATTCTTTTAAGGTTATTGGTAAAGGAGGTAGCTGTTCTTCTGAGGGTTGCTTCATCCTTTCTTTGGTAATTGTTGTGGTTATTTGCTGGGAATTTTACTGATTGGGCTGGTTTGGAGTGGGGGGTTTGGAAAAGTTAATACTAGTGACTCGAGGGGTAGGTATTTGATAGTTTTTGCTTCTCCTTTCTAGGTTGTTCACCTCAATTTCTTTCTTCTTTCCAATGAAACCTCTCTTCTCTAGAGGTTCTGCAATTCTTCCACTTCGGATCCCTTGTTCAATCCTCTCGGCGATCCGCACGACATCATAGAAATGTTGTGCTGAACTACCCATAAGGTGTTCATAGTATGGAGCCCTGAAAGTATTGGCAAACAAAGTCACCATTTCTGTCTCTATCAGCGGAGGTTGCACATTGATAGCTTGGTCACGCCACCTTTGAGCATAAGCCCTTACGGACTCTTGAGTTCCTTTCTCCATGCTAATCAGACTGGTCCTATCAGGAGCAATCTCTAGGTTGAACTTGTATTGCTTTAAGAAAGCGTCCGCCAAGTCTGTCCACTTCCTGATCCTAATATTGTCTAACCTCATATACCAACTGAGGGCCGATCCGGTCAGGCTATCCTGGAAGAAGTAAATTAACATTTTGTCGTCGTGGATAACCTCTGCCATTTTGTTATAGTAGGAGCGGAGATGGGTCTTCGGGCATTCCATCCCAGTATACTTAACAAACTCCGGCACTCTGAACTTCTTTGGAATGACAATATTAGGTACTAAACATACCTCAGCGGCCCTAATTGGGTCAAACAAATCATTTCCTTCAATTGCCCTTAGCCTCTCTTCTAGGGCAGTCCACTTATCATCTCCTTCATGATTAGAGAATTTAAAGTCATGTGGATCTTCGTTTGTTAAATCCATTGTAATAGGGATTTGGATGGGCCGAGCAGGACTCTGCTTAGTTGGTGTATTTGCCCCTATGTTTATAGGTGCGACAGGAATTTGAGCTGCTGCTAGTGCTTCATTAGGTTGAGTAGATGTTCCTTCTCCATCTTTGGCTCTCAATATCTGCTCTAACATACGGGTTAGATGCGCCACATCATTCCGAACTCCTTCTAGTTCTCTTTGGTACTAAGATTCCGGTTGTGACCTTCCTTCGTTTTCCATTCTTGCTCTTTGCCGAGTGTAGTGGACTTTGGAAGGGGGACCTATGTTTCACGATCTGGAATGCATATGATAAATTAAAAAAAAATGTGATGAGAATGTGATGCATATGTAATGTGTATATATGCATATTTTTGAGCTGATTCATGACTTTCGTAACCTTTAAGCAAGATTTCTGAGTTGACCCGATTACCATAAAGGAGGGTTTGCCAAGTTCTTATCATAGTGGCTTACCAAACCCATCAAGAAAGGAAATACGTCATGGACTTCTTATAAATAATAAAAACTGCTCATACAAAACAAATAATGGGAAAGAGAGTCCTATACATTGCTACCTCTAAAAAGCATTTCCTCTATTAGCTAAATCCCCAATAAAACAGGCCATGGCCCCCATGTATTCTCGATACTTTGAAGCATCATTTCCAACTTGGGTGGCTTGTTGTTGCAACCTTTCTGCATAACGGGCTACTTGCTCAACCTGTTTTTCCATGTGTCTTATTCTGGCATGGAATACGGTGTTATCTTCGATTATTGCTTCGTTGCTGGCTCCTAAGGCTTCGTTGCTTCTTTCCAATACTCGCACCATACCCTCTGATTGTGCCAACTTATCTCTTGTTCTTTGTAGCTCTTCCTTTTCGATATCCAGCTCTGCTATTTTGGAATTGATTTGAACTGCAAAGCTGTCCATGTAGTCTTGGCATTCTTGACGCTCTTGCTTAGCCTTACTCATCTCTTCTTCCATCTCGAAGTAGTGGCTTCTCAACTCCCTTAACTCTTCTTCTCGTACCTCGATCTCCGCTTGTAAAGCCCTCATCCTTCCTTTTGAAGACTCAGCTCTCTTCTGGTAATCTCTCATGTCAGACTCAGCGGCCATTCTGCATTTCTTTCTTCCTCTAGTTGCACCATGTATTGAGCTCTAACCTTCCTTTCTTCTTCTATGTCGAGGTTGGCTAGACGATTCTTCTCCTTTTCAACTTCTATTTTCTTTAAAAGAAGTTTCCTTCCCTTCTTCAAAGAATCCATTCGTCTCCTTATCAACATTCACGCCTTTTGTTGCCCTCTTAACCTTAGCCAATTCTTTTTCTGCTATCCCATTCTTCTTGACCAACTCATCATAATCAGCTATTCGATTCCTTAACTCAGCCTGGACCCCCGTTGTTATGTCTTCAGCTACCTCAGCCCTTTTCTGCCATTCCTTTAGAGACATTAGCTGCTTCTCTTGTTTTTCTAACCGCTGATTCAAGAAAACCCTCATCGTATTTTCCTCCTCTAGCTGGTTCTCTAACAATTGTTGTCGCCCCTTACTTTTGCTGAGTTCTATTACACACTGATCTAGCTGCTTTCTTAGATCTTCCTCATCATCCTTTCTTTTCCTTTTTCTGTGTTTCTATCGCTGCCTCTGACTGTTCTTGTGTAGAGAGACCCTTTACTTCAGAAAAATCCTCATTCCTCCAAACTGTATAATTATGGCTGAATGAGGTTTCAAAACTGCTTCCTTCTTCTCTTTTCACCTTCACGGGTCTTTCCCAATCCTGTCGGATAAGCTCCATTTCTTTGATGAACGGTTGGTGCTTGAATAACCCAATGAAATCAGCTAAACCCAAGGTTCTTGGCGTATATTGCATTCCGCCTAACTGCCTTGTTACGAGGGCGGGCGCATAGCTGATGTAACCAGTTACACCAATTAAAGGAACCCATATCTTGCTTCCGCAGCTCATTGTGCAAATAGCGTTGTTCATCCACGGTGCTTTCCATTTGAAGTTGCTACTTGGCAATGCTGCATACTTATCCCTCCATGCCTTCTCATCCCAATTCTTCCAAGTCTCATCTATGGTAATCTTTAACGGTCGCAAGTCAAACCACCAAAAGTTGTTGAAGATGTCTCTTGGTGCTTCGATATGACTGATTATCCATAGGTACAACATAGGGACGCAGCACCTCATAGCTCCTTTTCCATGTGTTCGGCAGTGATTAAGAGATAACATGGTTTCCCCCAAGATGGCTGAGGAAGGATTGATCCGGTCATGCTCATATTCGATGAAGACACTCGCTGCTTCTAAACTGATGACCCCAGTTTCAGAAGGGAACAACAATAGCCCAAAAATGGCGAAGGCCACCAACCTATATCGTTCGTCTCCCAACTTGCCTTCTTCGGCATTTTTCTTCATTCGAGCTTCAATGATCTTCCATTTAAAACCCCCTTCAGCAACTCTACACTGGCTGATCTTTCCTAAGCCTAATAAACTGACTACTTCCGAAGCTGTGTCTTCAAATCTGCGTCGGCGGTAGATTCGGCAGTTGTCATTTGGAAAATCCAGGATTCTCTCATATTCTTCCAAGGTGGGTGTCATATCGATGTTTCCAAAGGTAAAGCACCGATAACTGGGATCCCAAAAATTCAGAAGGGCTTTGATTGCCGCTGCTTGTACAGGCAATTTCATTATTTGTGCAATCCTCCCATATCGCCTTTCAAACAGGGTCTCGTCAACATATTCCATGATAGGCAATAACTTTCCTAAATCGTTTACCATGTGATTTACCTTGGTAATGCATGGTAACCCACTAGCATCGATTCTTGGGCATTTTCCTTCGGCAATCTGAGCCAACTCAGACTCTTGTCCATATTCTTGGAAAGAGAGGTACTTAGTCATGATTTCAGCTCAAAACCTGAGTTAATGAATTTAACAAATTAATCGTGATGCAAATGAAAATAAGATTCATAACCTAAAGACAAGCTCTATTTATTAAGTGAGAGGGGTAGTTTTTCTATCTGGTCTCGAAGGGTCTCATATCTGCCCAGTGACATTCTTCGTAAAGAAGTATGGGGGCGTTGCAAGGAACAGTTAAGACACGTATGCCCACCATTACCAAGCAGGCACTCAGATATGAGTTGGGTGTTTCACGCATTTAAACCCTGACCAATAGTCTTAGGGTAAATCGCTAATTCCCCACTTAACTTAAAGCTTGTGTGTGCTTTTCAAAATTAAGGCAAGTGATGCATGAAACAATTATATACAATGCATGAATAATATGCGTAAAATAAAAAATAAATACGCAAATAAAAGGAAAGGCATATTAACAATAAACACAAAAAACAAAAACAAATCAGACAAAAACAAAGCTTAGTCTACAAGTCCCCAGTGGAGTCGCCATTCTGTCGCACCCCAAAAAAAATCAATTGCGGGTTCGACTGGCGAAATTTTTATTTATTTGGTTCTTTGGAGTCGCCACCTAGTATTTTGGTCACTAGGAACCTAACTGGTCTCAGAGATCGGGTACGGAGACTGGTTGCGTAAAGGGAAGGTATTAGCACCCCAAATACGCCCTACCTAAGGTAAGCTGCATTGTTTTATTGTCTAAAAAAAACTAAAGTGTTATTGTACTTCTAGTCGTTGGTCTGTCTATGGTTCAAGAAAAATCCTCCTCAGTAAGAGGTCTTTTATCTTATCGGGAAAATCCTAACCGTTCTAACGTCTATACCAAACTTTATTAATAATATTTAGGAATACGTTTTACGTATAAATTCGTAATCCCAAATACTAAAAAAAACAAAAAAGATTTTTTAGAATTTTTGAAATATTGGCCTAGTTCTCATGGCTTGAATAAACTGGTTATTAAAGCCAAAATGCATGTTAATACATATATTGTTTTGAAAATTTTCTTTGTTTGTGAAAATATGATGTTATAATATTTATATATATATATTGGGAGACTAGGCCGTATTTTAAAAACAAAAATTTTTTTTGGAAAATATTTTTTTTTATGCTTTGACGAAAATCGAGTATTTTAATACTGAGCTTGTATCCTTACGGTATAAAAATACAACCTAATATTAATCCACTTTGCTAAAAATATGCAGAAAAATCAACAATATTTTTTAGGGACTTTTTAGAATTTTTTTGAAAGCAAAAACATTTTTTATTCTGAAAAATCTTTGATGTTTTGACAAAAATCGGGTATTTTTAACACTGGTTTTGTATCTTTACAGTATAAAAATACAAACCAACATTAAACCACTTTGACAAAAATATGCAGAAAAATCACAACATTTTTTTAAGATTTTTTTAAAATATTTTTTTTTATATAAATATTTTTTTTATATATATATATAACATATATACACACATATATATATATTATAATAATATATAATATATTATAGGGCTGGGCCGGCCCAAATAAATGGGCCAGGCTCAGCCCAAAAAAAAAGAGGGGGGCGGGCCGATCTCGGCCCGCAATGACATTGGGCCGGTCTCGGCCCAACACTAAACTGGACCGAGACCGGCCCAAAACTAAAGTGGGCCGATCTCGGCCCAAAAAACTTCTACAGCCTGGGCCAAGACCGGCCCAGACTTGCAAGGCTGGACCAGCATCGGGCTGGCCCAGCACCTTACAGCCCAGCGGGGGGAGAATTATTTTTCTCCCCCCCGCCTCCTGCATGCAACATGCAGGAGGCCAGACGGCCACCGAAGAAACAAAAAAGAATGCAGGGGGGAAGAAATGTGCACCTGGCGTGCAGGCGATCGCCGGTGGAGCTGCAGTGTCGTGGCCTCGAGGACGGCGGCGCTGTGGCTGTTCCCAAGCGGCGGAGAGAAAAGATTTTCTTCCTCTTCCCCTCTTCTTTTTTCGTTCTCGTGTTCCTCTCTTCCTCAGTTTTCCTCTGTTTTCGGTTTCGTTTTATTGTTTTCGGTTTGTTTCTGTTCTCCTTCTCCTTCTGCGTTATTTCTCTTCTCCCTCTATCCTCGGGTCTCTCTCTCCTTCGGCCTCTCTCTATTTATAAGGAAAAAAAGGAGCCGGCGTGCCTTTTGCTAGTGCGCCTTAATCACGCAACGGCTGGTCGGCCATTGACGCTTTCGGTGGTGGTGGGGGCGAGGAGAGAGAGGCGGGAAGTTTTGAAAAAACAAAAATGTTTTCGTCCCTGTTCTGTTTATTCGGGGGAAGAGGAAGATGAACAGTGTCGTTCAAAACGACACCGTTTCTGGTCTTTTTTTATATATATTATATATATATATATGAAACGGCGTCGTTTTGGATAAACGCGCCGTTTCATTTAAATGGGCCAAACTTCAAATCAGCCCTCCAAATTCGGTCCCCGCCCCTCTTGTTGGCCGCCTTTTTCACTTTGGTCATTGGCCTCT
>CAXHTJ010001089.1:0-39820 GCA_964019445.1 Populus tremula
ATACTTGCGAAGATAAGGCCTGAACAGATCGTTCATGAGACTCTGGAAAGTAGCTGGGGCGTTCGTAAGACTGAACGACATTACTACAAATTCATAGTGTCCTTCATGTGTGCGGAAAGCTGTTTTCTGGATGTCTGACTCCTTAACCCGAATTTGGTGGTACCCCGAAAGTAAATCTAGTTTTGTAAAAAACCTGGCACCATGCAGCTTATCCAAGAGCTCATCCACAATCGGAATCGGGTATTTATCCTTCACTGTTATGTGATTGAGTGCCCGAAAATCGATACAGAATCGCCACGTTCCATCTACCTTCTTTACCAACAAAACAGGAGATGAAAAAGGACTGTTGCTTGGACGCACTAACCCGGATTCAAGAAGTTCTTTAACCATCTTTTCAATCTCAGTTTTTTGATAGTATGGGTACCTGTATGGACGAACACTAACAGGTTCGCTGTTGGGTTGAAGTAGAATACGATGGTCATGTGAACGATGTGGTGGCAAAGTTGTTGGAGTGTCAAAAACATGCGAAAATTTGTCAAGAATTGCTGCGAGATCACTGGAATAAGTGGTAGTGGAGGCCACATGCTCGGTCATAGTAATCTGGAGAAACAACCCCGTTTGTTGCAAGTTAAAAAGGTCCTTATTGGATAAGGCCTCCAACCCTGCACGACCAATTCCCTGAAACATGCGTTTGATACCCCCATCTGTGAAACTCATCGTGAGATTTCTATAATCTGTTTCTATTGGTCCAAGAGTCGCAATACTTTTAATTAATTGAGAATGCCTATTTAAAGGCTTACAAAGAACTTGAAATTAATAAAAACTCTCAACAACCTTGAGAGATTATTTGTCTTCTAATAATATACTCTGCAGCAAATTCTGCGGCAGAATCTGATATGAAAACAATTGCATTGAAATTCAAATAATTGGCTGCACTTAACTCTATCTTCTATCTTCAAGGCAGATTCTCATAAATAGATTCTAACAATACTCACATTAATTCTTGAAGACTATTACAGACAGTCCAGGACCATTTGATCGCAGTCCTTCAGTCAATCAACAGTAAGATGACTGGAGAACTGGGGAAAGTGAACTAGAATATTAGACTCATGCAGCAACAAGGACATTGAAAAGAACTATACTTGATTAATTCTCATACTTCGTTTCATGTGGATGTGCGGTATTCATTTCATCCACTATGCAGAGGAGTGTTCACAGATGATTCTACATACCAGCTGAGGCAGAACCCAAGCATCACTGTCAACCTTCAATTGAAAAAAGTTCACACATCAATCAACGTTTGGAAACAGATACGAACTTCAATAAATGTCTTATGAGTACCAAATACATAATCAGCTCTAAGATCAATAGCTGTATTTTGGAATTCTGCAGACGGGAATGTAAAGAATCTATAAAAAGTAATCTAATTGAAAGTAGCATAACATGCTCTGAAACTGTTCCTAATGAAAGAAAAGGGAGGGTTCTTGTGAAAGTACATATCCACGCCACTCTATCAAGTTTGCACAAGCATCAAAGTGAATGGCTTTGGTGCTATGAAAACCAGCGACATGGGTTGCTAGATCATGCATAAAATCATGCATTTTGCAACTTTCTATGTTCCCAAATCTATCCTTCTCCACTTCATGAAAGAATGACCTCCACAATAAATTCTCAAAGCAGTTAACACCAGCAATTTCAAGACACCTACCACCTGAATTTGAAGAGCTAATGAACCCTAGTGCAATCCAAAGTCGAATCAATGATTTCACATCTATCTCATGATCTTTTGGAAATAAGCTACAGTATGCAAAACAGTGCTTCATATACGATGGAAGAAAGGATTGGGATGTTCATCATTTTACGTTAGGTGTGGTAAAGTATATTAATCATTCTAAAGTCTAGCAGGAGCTTTCTTGGAATAATATAATTACATGATCCACAAGTTGTACTAGCCTAATTGGATTGTAAAATTTACATGTTCAAATCCTAGCACCTTGATGTTGCATGGGCTTCATTGTTCATACAGGAAACAGGTTGCAATTTCTTTAATAAATAGCAGGTAATCACTTGTATTAATCGTAGGTTCCAAGGGCCAATACTATGCAGAGCACAAGATCAAGAAGGACACCGCACACCGGAATATAGACATCTTCAACCTTCAGGAGAATAATAATCATTACTATCTTGCTAGCATGCAGCTGTAGATTTATTTGTACGATTTTGCATCACCTCCGCTTATGATACCTTTATCTGACAACCTAATAATCATACGCTCAGAATTAGTATTCCTCTCATCTCATTAATTTCCTGCTTCTCTACTTTCCTCTAGACGGGATTAATGAAGAGTTTTGCATAAATACACTCCTAGCCGCTGCAAATTGGACGCACCACTTGTCTCATAAACCCCCATGAAAATCAAAATGGATTCACAAAAATTCAAAAAGAGGTTTCTTCATTTGTTTTGTTTATTATTATTTGTCACTGTTAAGTCGATTGGTTTGCATTACCGTCCTCAGAGATCATATCAGAATGTAGCAGTACAGAAGTACAGATCCTTGCACTTTAACAAAGTAAAAGTTGAAGACCAGTAAGTATCTACAAGCGGTTTTGTTAGGTCTCCGATAAGAAGAAAAATAATAGAACGCAACTGCACTCATCATAATGAGCCCTGGAACCAAATCATTTATTATAATCTAATTTTCATCCATTTGCTTTTAATTTAATTTTGAAAAATATTTTGAAAGTGCCCAAATCACCATATCCAACCCCAACACATTGAAACGAAAGCTTCAAAATGGTTCCCCAACTCGGTGCCTCCATTTGATTCAAGCAAGTATTCATGCAATATTACTTGCTTGATTTCCAAAACATTCACTCCGGGTTCCTGATTCATACACGCACACAAAAACGATTTAACAGTTTGTTTGGTAAAAAATCGTGACATGAGGGGAGGGAATGGAGGAGTCGGAAAGGGATAGAAAAAAATTTGTGGAGATAATTTTCCTTGTCTGGATAGAATAGTGAATGAAAGGGTAATAAACATTAAATATCATTAACACCTTTTTAATTGAATCTAAACGGAAGAAATGATAAATAGGATAAAATTGGATTTTTCAAAAGGAAATAAAGATAAATAGTAAGTTAATGTCGAGAAATTATAAATCTATTTCCTTCCCCTCTTAGTCACTCTCAATTTAAGGGCAAGACTTTAAAGGGAAGTAAATTTTATTGTGTTTGAGATATATTTTCAAAATACCTTTTCTCCTTGAAGTATGGAGTAGTAATAGTAATAATAGTAATAATAATAATAATAATTGTTATAACCTAATTTTGGTTCATTTGCTTTTAATAGGATTAAAATTTGAAATTAAAAAATCAAAAATTAATTTTGATTAAAAATATAATTTGTTGTGAGAAAACTAGGACTACAATATGTTTTTATTATTTTCTCCTTATCATCAAGATAATGAAGGTACCTGGCTTGATGGTTTGCTTGCTCCGCTGGTGTGTGTTCTTTACTCGCAATAAAAGTTGGCTGGATAGGGATTGGGAGGTTGAAGCAGCCCCCTGCTAGGTTTGATGGAAGGCTGTTACCAAGTTGAAGAGGAAGAAACCGATTTTTTAACATAGAAAAGGATGTGTAGATCAGACTACAAGGAGTGACATTGAAATGCCTGGCAAGTTGGGAGCTTCCCTGTCAAATTTCTTTCCTTTTCCAACAGCAAACAAGAGGAAGGATGTTTTTAGTCAACTACAACATAATATACTCGTAACATGCTCTGTTATTAAGAACGTCAGGATGTTAAAACAACAAACTTTGTGTTAACCATACAAAGAAAAAGTTCATAAATCATGTCGCACCCAAAAAAAAATCCATTCGCGGCATCGGCTGACGATTTTTCGTTCTGTTTTTGCTGATTTGGTTCTTTGGAGTCGCCACCTAGTATTTTGGTCACTAAGAACCCTAACTGGTCTTTCAGAGATTCTAAGGCAAGGGACTGGTTGCGTAAAGGGAAGGTATTAGCACCCCTAGTACGCCTTACCTAAGGTAAGCTGCCTGGTGTTTGGTTTGCTCTATAATCTATGGTGTTGGTGTTTTCTAGTCCCGTCAATTTTCCTAGGTTTGATTCAAATAAAATTTATTTGGATAGAAATCCAAGGAGATTCCATGTGTTTTGAAAGCTCATTTTTCCCTTAGTATTTCAAGAGTTTGCGACTCGTAAATCGCAAGAAGGAGGGACAAAAAAATTTAGAAATCTAAGAAAATTCAAAGCGCTTTTAAAAGCCTCCTTTTACCTTTGTATTTCATACTTTCACGGCTCGTAAACCGTGGAGTAAAAAATTTGAAGTTTTGAAATGTCCTCGATTATAATCAAGGCTTCTTTCAAGGATGTGTGCGGATTTATTACTCCCAATAATATTTTGGATATTCATCCTTTAAGGATTTCTTTATCCAAATATTAGCGGTGAACAATAGATGAATTCCCCCTACCCAAAATAAGATTTTTGTATTTTTTGGAATATTGGCCAATACCCTTTGGAGTTTTACAAACATGTTGTAAAATCCAGATATGCAAGAAAACAAATTTTTTTTGATGTTTAAGAAATCCATGCAAAAACACATTTTTAAAACTTCCAATATTTTTGTATATATATATATAAAAAAACATTCAAAACATGTTAGGGTATTGGTCGTATGCATGAAAACAAAACATATTTTTTTTTTATAAATATTTTTTTTTGTTGACGAAAATCGGGTATTTTAATACCGGATTTGTATCTTTACAGTATAAAAATACAAACCGATATTGATCAAAATACAGTAATAAAATTTCAGAAAAATCACAAATTCTTTGAAATAATTTTTGAAGACTTTTTATTTTTTTTTATAAAAAGTTTTTAGATTGGGCCTCGTTGGCCCATATGGCTGGGCTGGATCCAGCAGGCCTAACCGGTTCACTGGCCCGAGCCAGTGTCCTGGGTGGAAGCTCACGTGTGCATGCTTAGTAACATATACAAATGGTACTGTTGAAGTGAATTATAAGTGAACAGTAAAAATGCAAAAGAAACCATGCACAGTAACATGCAAAAAAAACACGCATAGTAATATATGGTACTGTTCAAGTGAATTATAATTCACTTGCACAGTGAAAATGCTAAAGGAAATCACATGCACAGAGACGCAAAACGCTTACCTGGACGTGGAACCGAAAGGAGCGAAGACGATGTCGAACACTCACAGTGATGCTGGTGGCGGTGGAGAGGAAGCCAACGAGGGCTCACGGTGGTGCTGACGGTGGCAGTGGCTGGTTTGGCGGTGGCGTTGCTGCGGCTCCTCTTCCTCTTCCTTACTGTTTGGGCGCTGCTTCTTCTCTTTATTTCCTTTGCTCCCTCTGTCAACAAGGTTCTTCTCTTTCTTCAACAGCTTCGTGGAGATGCTGGTGGTGGCAGCCTAGGAAGTGGCCTGGATGGTGGCCAGCCCTTCTTCCTCTTCTTTTGTGCGTTTTTCTCTTCAGCTCTGTTCTCCTCTGTTTTCCTTTCTTCCTTCCGCTTTTCACAGGGCTGTTGTTGACTGAGATGGCAATGGCAGCTGGTGGCCGGCCTTCCTCTTCTCTACTGCTTCTGCGTTATTTCTTCTCTTTGTCTAGTCACCTTGCTTCTCTGCTTCTTCTTCCAAGGGGCGGTTCTAAGAGCAAGGTGGGCGGTGGCAGTATTATTTCAAACGGTGGGGATAGAGAGAAAGAGAGAGGTTATAGTTCTTCTCTTCCACTCTGTTTTCCTTATCTCTTTTGTTCCCTGTGTTCTCCCTCTCTCGTCTCTCGTTTCAAAAAAAGCCCCCCTCTATCTTTGCGCCTTCTCCAAATTGGTCCTTGGTTTCGGATTTTCACAATTAAGTCCCTAATTGGCCATTAAACTTCAATATTTATGCAATTAAACCCCTGATTTGACCCAATAAATTCCTAAAAAATATATTTTGGCCCAGAACTTAAATTTCTTCTAATTAAAGCCCAAATTGACTTAAAAATTAATTTTTCTTGCAATCAAATCCTCTATAAATTCAAATAAAAATCCAATTAAGTCCATAAACATTCAAATTTGGGCTTTTCTTCTCAAAATTCAAATTTTCCTTCTCAACAGGGCTCTCATCCTTCAAGAATATACTGTCAAAAATTCAATCCTTGTATTTTTAAATTCCTTGACCAATTTTCTGACTGTTTTCTGAGCGCTTCTGCCTCCTGTTATTTTTTCTAACCTCTTTTGGCTATTTATATTATTTTTCATGGGGACCCAAAAATGGGTTACAACAAATCATATCTGAGAAATGAGAAGTGCTTGATCTTGAGGAAATTATGATGGTGAATATAATTGAAACACTGAATATTCAGTCCTAATTCCTACAAGATGTTCTGTTGAGACACAAATAATAATAATAATAATAATAATAATAATTTCGAACTGATTTCACCATGTAACGAGTTGCAAAAGGCCAGTTAAAGCCCTGGAGACATCCCTTGAGACCGTAGACATCATGGTCAAGCTTGGTTGGACTGAAATTCATCAAAACAGTCGAGCGTCTCAAACCTTCATGCATCTTCAAGGGATCTGGCAGACTCCCTGCAAGATACAAAAGAGAACATAAATACAAGAGTTAATAATCTATTGACCTTTAGGGGAGACATTAAGAGCAAACGTAAACTTGGTACAATTCACACCTTGTAGGGTAATACTCCTCCTGCTCAACATGAAACTTGAAAGAGAGGGAAAGTGCAAGAGGTAAAGGGTAAAGTTTGATGCAACCAGCAAGCTTGAGCATTGTTGGAATCAGTCAAGGACCAATTGATTGGAGAACTAGGGAAAGAAAACTAGAAGTTATGCCAAACAAATAGAAGTAGAAGATATGAAAAACTTCAAGTTGATTTAGTCTAATACCTGGTTTAATGTGGATGTCTGGTGTCTGGTTGATCCATACCACACCAAAGTGCACAGATGTTTCTACCATCTGAGACTGAATCAAAGTTTTACTTTGCAGCTTCAACCAGAGAAAATACACATGATCAACAAACAAGGAAACACAACATATACACATAATGGTTATCAGTCATCAACTTCAGACATCTTATCAATATTTCAAGATTTACCAGCTGTAAGATCAATACCTGCAATTTGGTTCTGCAAATGAAATGTATATGCAACGTATCGAGTGTGAACAGATTTCTGTCAAGTTTGTCATAGGCCTGCAAAGTCCTGTAAATACAAGTATCATATGAAGAACTTTTGCAAATTTGAATAAGATCAACATTTATTATTTAAGCATAAAATTTAGTTTATGTACACGTGTTCATTCAGTAAACCCCATTAAGCAAAAATATAAAGGCTCTAAAAGATAACTTCTATACTAAACCTGATCCAACCTATTCCATCATCTATAATGAAATCATCATTGATTATCTTTTCAACTTTATCAAACCCCAGTCCAATCACTGTATCTACACCAAAAAGATGTCGAAAAGGGGCCAAAAAGAAAGGTTAAACAAAAGCTGCATTTGCCTCAACAGAAACCAAATTAAGGAGCAGGAAAATTCTGTTTTAGAGGAGCAGAACTTGATTCATCTACAAAAAGAATTTAAGATTAATTATATCAGCAACTCTCCAAACAGTTTTTTCATCTTCAGAATTTAAAGCTCGGCTTACTACTTCAATGTTACCGGAACTGCACCCTATGAATATATAACTAATATCTGTGGCGGCATCCAATATCCTCTGATCTATTTCCTGCAACCAAGATTCAATTCTAAAGGTTCAGTAAAAATGGACACCACTAGAAAGGTCATTGACATCTTGACAGAAGCATGTGAAAACAGAAAATCACTTGCCTGTTGTAACCAAACATATTTTTATATTATGAAATCAAACTCAATTCAAATAGAGAAAATACTTGGGTAATTGGATATACTCTTAATGCATATAAAACCCACATGCTTCGACACTAAATTGCTCATAGAAATTGCAAAGAAAATCAGAAAGTCAAATGCATGCAGCATCAATTTGTAGAAAAAATAGGATAGATTAGGTGATTGGAGAAGGCTTTACTTTGTGCAGGTAGGGAAGAGAGATGGGGTAATATGTTGTTTTGTTGAGGGTTGAACCCCTTTCAATGTAAGAGCTTTATATTTAATAATATATTAAGATAATATTTTTTATTTTTAAAAATTTATTTTTAATATTAATATTTAAACACAAAAAAAAACAAATGGAACTTTAATTAATTAAAAAATGTTACCAATATTTATAGAAAAAATATAATAATCTTGTCAGATGAGATTTGCGTATAATAAAATAAATAAATATAGAGAAAGAGTAGGGATTAATAATAATAATAATAATAATAATCAGAGAAATTAAATGAAGAAAGCTGTAAAAACATTTATATTTAAGAATAGTAGCCTCACGGTGTAATTGTGAAAATGCTCTAACCATAAAATATGATAAATTAATTAAATAAATAAATAATACATAGTTTTATAAAATGATAGTAATAATAATAAAAATAAAAGAAATTAAACTAAGGAATGAAGGAAGAGATTAAATATCTTCATTTATGTATGTATGTATTTTTTATGAAAGGTAATTTTGTTTGGTGTCTGAACCCAATTAATTGAAAAACGTTACCTTTCATACACGTAATAATAAAGAGAGAGAGTATGGAATAATAAAAATAAAAGAAAATAAATAAAGGAAGGAAAGGAGAGGTTAAATACCTTTCATACACGCAAGTGTTTGTATGTTCGATTAAAATACTCCTTACCATCTCAATCCTTCACCCTTTACATATCGACCCTCCTTTTGAATGTAGTAGCCATCAATTACAATATCTGGAATGTGTTTAATGTTAAGAGGCCACTCCTCCTCGCTCTCGTTTCCCCATCCACTTGTTCTTCCACTACAGTCGTTGATTCTTAAGAGTTGCAAAGAGGGAAGGTAGGGTATCATCCCTTGAGATTCAGATTCAGATAGCGACTTCAATTCTCTGCATATAGAGACATCTAATTTCTGAAGAGAAGGCATCCCCTGATCAGGCAGTGGCAGAGACTTCAATCTTTCGCATCCACATATCGATAGCTGTTGAAGAGAAGAGAGATTTTGCAGCCCTACTTCCGGAAGAGATTCCATGTCATCAATTGACCACATATATAGCCTCTTCAATTTGGAGAGAGGACGGGTAAATGAAGAAGAAGAAGAGACTGGTGATGTCATCTTCATTGTCTGCTGAAATGGCATTGAACTAGTGGAGCGCAAACGAAGATCTTCATCGAGAGTTGGAAACAACGGCATTGAAGTCAGATTTGGGACAATAAAAAATGCTCAAGAAAGAAAGACGTGGAAAAGAGAGCATTATCAACCCTTCTTCTATTGTTGACTCATCACTATCATCATTCATCTCATCTCCACTCCATCTCTTCCACCATCCCTTCAGTCTACGACACCAAACGATACGAAGTCTCTTTAAGGATGGGAAAAACGTCGACGCTCCTTTTCCTCCAACCACCTCACTATCTATGTACTCCAAATCAACCAACCCCACAATAATTAATTCTTCAAGAGAAGGTATTCCATGTAAGGGAGGGATATGTTTAAGTCTTCCACAGTCTTCTAGAACAATACTAGCAAGATTTGAGAGATCTAAAACCCAACTAGGAAACCTCATGCCTCCATAGCCTTTAACTCTCAACTCTTGAAGACTCAAGTTTGGCCGGAGGCTTTGCAACATTTTATCATCCAAATCAATATCTGAATCACTATCCAGGTCTGGGTCCCACCATACGGTCAACGACTGAAGATATTCTTTATCAATCAATTTAGCTCCTTCAAATTCTGATATACAAGAACCACCCTCATATCCCATTACTCTTATTTCTAGCCTCCCTCTCAATTCATTTAACCTCCTCAACTCATCCAGTCCACCTATTATCTCAGATTTAGAGCTCCTTTTTTTTGCAACCACAAAACATGACAATGTCTGTAGACTAGTTAATTTCCCAATCCCACGAGGCATATACTCTAAATTTTCACATAAATCTTCATCAAGAGTGCAACCAACATCAAGATGCCTCAGACTGATCAGCTTACTAATATCCCTAGGTAGTTCCTTAAGGTTACTACAACCATTGAGCTTGAGCACTTGCAAATTTACCAGACTGGTGACAGAATTAGAAATCGTCTCCATTTCATTATTCGAAAGATCAAGATATTTAAGGTGCTTGATCTTTTCAATGAGAGGTGATGCTTCCTTCAGTCCAAAATCACTCAAAACAAGCACACGTAAACTCCTAAAGTCTCGACAAATTGACACCCATGCCCCCTCATCCCATGTGCCACCTTCCAATAATACAAGTGTTCTTAGACTTTTTGCACAAGGCAAAGGAATTGGAATTTGTTGTGACAAATCCAATATCGTGTCAAATGACACGTGCCGAGTCAATTCACTAATCCTATTTCCTTGTCGATCTACTATGGTGCTCTCTAAACCAGCGACATGGGTTGCAAGATCATGCATAAAATCATGCATTTTGCAACTTTCTATGTTACCAAATCTATTCTTTTTCACTTCGTGAAAGAAGGACCTCCACAGTAAACTCTCAAAGCACTTGAGACCAACAATCTCAATACACCTACGACCTGAATTTGAAGAGCTAACAAACCCTTGTGCAATCCAAAGTTGAATCAAATATTTTACATCTATCTTATGACCTTTAGGAAATAAGCTACAGTGAGCAAAACAATGCTTCATAAATGATGGAAGAGCATCATAGCTTAACTTAAGGGTCTGTATGATGTTATCATCTCTAATGCTATCCGGAAGTTCATCTAGTATAAAGGACAACCACTGGGCTCTATCTTTCAAAGACATTAACCTCGCAATTGCCTTTACAACCAAAGGAACTCCACCACACCTCCCTACAATCTCTTTTCTAATTCTCTCGTCTAAATGACCCGACTCCTGGCCTTGAGGAAATGCCTTTCTTCTAAACAGTTCCCATGACTCATCTACAGACAGACCTTTTAAAACATGTGGTTCTATTGTGCTTGTGAATTTGGCAATTACATGAGAACGTGTAGTTACCACTATCTTACTTCCTACGGCATCACGTGGTAACAACTCCTTCAACCTATCCCATTTTTCACCATCATCCTTATCATCCCACACATCATCTAATACAAGAAGATACTTTTTTTTTTCTATTTTCCTTTCAAGCTTTTCTTTCAGACTCTCTAACTGATCATCAAATCTCCAGTACCTACAGCCCCTTTGATAATCTTTCTAACATCTAAGCAGCCTGAGACACTTACCCAGAGTCTCACACCAAAGTGCGCCTTAACTTGCTCATCATTGAAAACATGTTGAGCTAGTGTGGTCTTCCCCAACCCTCCCATTCCAACTACGGAGATGACAGAAACATTATGCTCATAGTTGGAATTCATTAGAAAAATTTTAACTGCCGCTTTGTCACTCTCTCTCCCAACTGTTATTTCAGGTTCAGATGAGGTAGTTTGCTCCCTTTCAGTGGTCAAAGAAGCTCTCTCCTCACCACGAACAAAGTTGAATTTTTTACTGTCAATTTCAATGCCATCTAGTCTCTCTCTAAGTGCTTTAACTCTATGACCCATCCGTGAACCATAAACAAATTGGTTTGATCTTGAGAAAAAAAGGCGTACCTCCCTCGATACTCTTTTCCCAGGCATCAACTGTTTCCGCAGAACTTGTGTTGAGAAAACGTCCAGCAAATCCTCTGCATCATATACAGCTTCCCGCAGCTTCTTGAGCCAGTCTTCGATTTGATGGTTTTGTTTCTGTTTTTGTGCCTGCTCCTCGGCATCTTGAATCACAGCCTTGATCCTGGTAACTGTGCCATTGAGCTTCCACAATTGATCGTTGATCCCCCACCATAGTGCAACCTCCTGAGCAGCTAGGGAACCTAATTTCTTTATTATTTCCTCCGCGATATTGAAGAGCACACCTTCAGCCATTTTTTCTTTGCAGGTTCAAAAAGAAGTGGATGGAGGAGGGAAACACAAAAAAAGAAAGGGAAAAAATTAGAAGAAAAGGTGTGACTGGGTGGTGGTTGAGGTGTTTCTTGGTTTGAGCGGTGATGATCGGTTTGAATGCTAGAAGAATGTTTACGTTGCTGTGAAGAGCGTGCGGAAAACCTCAGGCTTCCGGGCTTCATTTTTAGAGATAATAAGATTCGAAAATCTCCAAAACACTCAAAGCTATTAGAGATTCTGCAAGTACTCTCATGATCTCGAAATCCTTTAACCAATCTGCACTCAACGAGCAGGTATTTCTTTTCTTTGCTTCAATCTCTATATATTCCTTGCTTCATTTTAAATATCACACCAATAGACTTGTATGACTTAGCCTTGCTAAAAAGGGAAAGACAAATTATTTTTTGACATGAGATTTCAATTATGTTTTACCTTTCAAAATGAGATTTACGATGCGAATATTGTCTTTAGTAATGGGTTTACATGCCTTACGTAATGAAAAAACGATTACTTCCCAAGGAGATGCTGATGCTTTCATTTACGTAGAGATAAGATAAAAGCTATATTTAAGAAGGCCTGCATGCACTGATCTCTCCATCTCCAGATCCCTCAACTGGTAGTACTGCCTCTACTGCTTTGCTTTAATGAATCACTCGGGCCAGAAACCTTGTTCCTCACACTTTATTCAAAAAATGACATCATTCCAGGGTTATAGCTATTTATAAAGTACTGATGAAGGAAAGATGATGGCCAAATTAACTTGTTAAATGGAGATTTTCAGTTATGTATGGAAGATGCCTTCCCTTTTTCAAGGGGTTATGCGTACTTGCGATCCTACAGTATCGGTCACTGAAACCAATCAGAAGAAGCAAGTGCCTTTAATGGAGGGTTATGCCCCTAGCTAGTAGTAGTGAATGTAAAGACTTCTTCTTGGTGCTTTATTCATAGGTAAAGGAAATTCCAAACTATCCCAAAACACTTAAAGTATCAAAAACTCCAAATCAATCTCTTCATTGGCTACGAGTTCCTTTCTTTGCTTTAAAAAAGCAATCCAGCCTAAGCCGAGCCGAAGGAATATTCCCCGAATATTCCACATAATATTCCCGGTTCAACCCAGCGAACCGCCCGCCGTACAGAATTGGTTTTTTGACCGGTTCACCCATTTTCTGACCCGATTTCAACAAAGTCAAATCGGTTCTCGACTATTTGGACCATTCCGGATCGATCTACAGTGTCCGTTTGGTCAAATTCGGCTCCCAGAAGGCGATATAGTCATTAAAAGAGCAAAATAACTATAGAAGGTACACATACACTCATCCCGAAGCTGACCAAAGACAACTATGATAGTTGGTGCATCAGATTGAAGGCATTTCTTGGGTCACAAGAGTGTTTTGATATTGTACAAACTGGTTATGATGAACCAGAGTCCAAAGAAAGAGAAGATGCTTTACAAGAGGCACAGAAGCAAGTCCTTAAAGTCAACAGAAAGAAGGACAACAAAGCAAAGACCATCATCTATCAAGGTCTTGATGAAGATACATTCGAGATAATAGCTTCCGCTGAAACGTCACATGATATATGGGAGGCTCTCCAACAGAAATACAAAGGTGCTGACAGAATCAAGAAGATTCGTCTTCAATCTTTGAGAGGAGAATTCGAATTATTACGAATGAAGTCCTCAGAATCTATTTCTGATTATCATACAAGGATTATGGTGATAGTCAACCAGATGAGAAGAAATGGAGAAGCCCTCATTGACACTCGAATTATTGAGAAAATTTTGAGATCCATAGATCCAAAATTTGATCATGTTGTTGTCGCAATTGAAGAGTCCAAGGAAGTGGACAAGTTGACAGTGGATGAGCTTATGAGTTCTTTGCAAGCTCATGAGCAGAAGATTGTAATGCGAAATGAAGATAAGGCCATTGAGCATGCCTTACAAGCAAAGCTGTCTTTCAAGGACAGATATGAGCAAGGGGAGACTTCATCAAGTGGCTACACCACTCAAGGAGGAAGTCAACAATCCAGAGGAGGATTCATAGATTCCAAGGAAGAGGAAGAGGATCTTGGAATACAAGCTTCAGAGGAAGAGGTGGCAGAAACACCACCAGAGGAGGCCGAGGCCAACAAGCATTCACTCCTAGAGGAAGAGGAGGCGGTTACAATAACCGTGACAAGAAATATCAAATGTTATAGCTGCAATCAATTTGGGCACTATAGCACTGAATGCGATGGAAAGCTCCGTTGGAGACACGTGAGCAAGCCAACTATGTAGAGAAGCATGATGGAGAAGCATCTGCATTTCTTGTCCAACAAGGACATGGCGAGAAACAAGAGAACATATGGTATCTAGATACTGGAGCCAGCAATCACATGTGCGGCTACCGAGAGTTATTTGGTGATCTAGATGAGACCAAGCAAGGTCTAGTTACTTTTGGAGATACCACAAAGGTTCCATTCAAAGGTAAAGGCAACATCCCAGTCAAGTTGAAGAATGGCGATTCCAGCTACATCGCCGATGTGTATTATGTCCCAGCCATAAAGCAGAACCTGATCAACTTAGGCCAACTTTTGGAGAGAGGATATAGTTTTTACTCGAAGAATTGTCATCTGACAATTAGAGACAACAATGGGAGATTAATGGCCTACGTGAAAATGTCCAAGAATAGGATGTTTCCTTTGAACATCCAGTATGATGCAATAAGGTGTTTGAGCGCCATCACCAATAGTGAAGAATGGCTTTGGCACCTGAGGCTTGGACATCTGAATTTCACGAGTATGAAGATGCTAGCAAGCAAGAAGATGGTCAAAGGTTTGCCTCACATTGATCATCCAGAAAAGTCTGTGAGAGTTGTGTCCTCAGCAAAACACAGATCCAGTTTTGCCAAAGAAGTCAACTGGAGAGCAAAGAGGCCACTGGAGTTAGTACACACAGATGTGTGTGGCCCAATTACGCCTATGTCGACTGGACAAAATAGGTACTTCCTCACTTTTACTGATGATTTTAGTAGAAAGACGTGGATATACTTTCTGAAGAGGAAGTCAGAAGTATTCAATTGTTTTAAAGATTTTAAAGCAATTGTGGAGAAGCAAACTGGTTACACGATCAGAACGTAAGATCTGATCAAGGTGGAGAATATACAGCCAATGACTTTGAAGCCTATTGTACACAACAAGGCATTAGACATCAGACGACACCAGCTTATACACCACAGCTGAATGGTGTAGCAGAAAGGAAGAATCGCACGATTCTTGACATGGCCAGAAGTTTGCTCAAAGCAAAGAAGTTGTCTAATCACTGTATCTACACCAAAAAGATGTCCAAAAAGGGCAAAAAAGAAAGGTTAAACAGAAGCTGCATTTGCCTCAACAGAAACCAATGGAGTAGGAAAATTTTGTTTTAGAGGAGTAGAACCTGATTCATCTACAACAAGAATTTAAGATTAATTATATCAGCAACTCTCCAAACAGTTTTTTCATCTTCAGAATTTGAAGCTCGGCTTACGGCTTCAATGTTACCGGAACTGCACCCTGTGAATATATAACTAATATCTGTAGCGGCATCCAAAATCCTCTGATCTATTTCCTGCAACCAAGATTCAATTCTAAAAGTTCAGTAAAAAATGGACATCACTAGAAAGGTAAATGACAACTTGACAGAAGCATGTGAAAACAGAAAATCACTTGCCTATTATAACCAAATATATTTTTATATTATGAAATCAAACTCAATTCAAAGAGAGAAAATACTTGGGTAATTGGATACTCTTAATGCAATAAAACTCACATGCTCCGACACTAAATTGCTCATAGAAATTGGAAAGAAAACTAGAAAGTCAAATGCATGCAGCATCAATTTGTTGAAAAAAAAGGATAGATTAGGTGATTGGAGAAGGCTTTACTTTGTGCAAGTAGGGAAAAGAAATGGGATAATCTGTCGTTTTATTGAGGGCTGAACCCCTTTCTATGTAAGAGCTTTATTTAAAATTAAAAAAAAAAATTATTTAAGAATATATTAAGTTAATATTTTTTTTTTAAAAATTTATTTTTAATATTAATATTTAAACAAAAAAAACAAATGGAACTTTAATTAATTAAAAAATGTTACCAATATTTATAGAAAAAATATAATAATTTTATCTGATGAGATTTGTGTATAATAAATAAATAAATATAGAGAAAGAGCAGGGATTAATAATATAATAATAATAATAATATTATAATAATAATATAAATAATCAGAGAAATTAAACGAAGGAAGCTGTTAAAAACCTTTATATTTAAGAATAGTAGCCTCATGGTGAAAATGTTCTAACCATCAAATATGATAGATTAAATAAATAATACATAGTTTTATAAAATGATAGTAATAATTAAAAATAAAAGAAATTAACTAAGGAATGAAGGAAGAGATTAAATATCTTCATTTATGTATGTATGTATTTTTAATGAAAGGTAATTTTGTTTGGTGTCTGAACCCAATTAATTGAAAAACGTTACCTTTCATACACCTAATAATAAAGAGAGAGAGAGTATGGAATAATAAAAATAAAAGAAAATAAATAAAGGAAGGAAAGGAGATGTTAAATACCTTTCATACACGTGTGTAAGTGTTGTATGTTCGGTGAAAATACTTCTTACCAGTATTCCAATCCTTGACCCTTTACATAGCGACCCTCCTTTTGAATGTAATTCCAATCAATTACAATATCTGGATTGTGTTTAATGTTAGGCCACTCCTCCTCGCTCTCCTTTCCCCATCCTCTTGCTCTTCCGCTCAGCTCTTCACTGCATAAATTGATACTTAAGAATTGCAAAGAGGGAAGGTAGGGTATCATCCCTTGAGATTCAGATTCAGATAGCGACTTCAATTCTCTGCAGTCAATGACTTCAAATATCTGAAGAGAAGGCATCCCCTGATCAGGCAGTGGCAGAGACTTCAATCTTGAGCATGTCTGAATCGATATCTGTTGAAGAGAAGAGAGATTTTGCAGCCCTACTTCCGGAAGAGATTCCATGTCATCAATTGACGTCATACCTAGAATCTTTAATTTGGAGAGAGGACGGGTAAATGAAAAAGAAGAAGAAGAGACTGGTGATGTCATCTTCATTGTCTGCTGTAATGGCATTGAACTACTCCACCGCAAATAAAGACCTTCATCGAGAGTTGGAAACAACGGCATTGAAGTCAGATTTGGACAAGATTGAATGGTCAATGAAGAAAGACGTGGAAAAGAGAGCATTATCAACCCTTCTTCTATTGTTGACTCATCACTATCATCATTCATCTCATCTCTACTCCATCTCTTCCTCCATCCCTTCAGTCTACCACAATCAGAGATATAAAGGCTCTTTAAGGATGGGAAAAACGTCGACACTTCTTTTCCTCCAACCCCCTCACTATCTATGTACTCCAAATCACCCAATCCCCAAATACTTAATTCTTCAAGAGAAGGGATTCCATGTAAGGGAGGGATATGATTAAGTCTTCTACATCCTTCTATACAAATACTTACAAGATTTGAGAGATCTGAAACCCAACTAGGAAACCTCATACCTCCATAGCCTTCAACTGTCAACTCATGAAGACTCCAGTTTGGCTGGAGGCTTTGCAACATTTTATCATACAAATCAATATCTGAATCACTATGCAGCTTTCGGTCCCACCATACGGTCAACGACTGAAGATATTGTTTATCGATCAATTTCGCTCCTTCAAATTCTGATATACAAGAATTCCTCTCATATCCCTTTACTCTTATTTCTAGGCTCCCTCTCAATTCATTTAACCTCCTCAACTCATCCAGTCCACCTATCATCTCAAATTTAGTACTTTTTTTTTTTGCAACCACAAAACATGACAACGTCTGTAGACTAATTAATTTCCCAATCCCACGAGGCATATACTCTAAATTTTTACATAAATCTACATCAACAGAGCAACCAACATCAAGATGCCTCAGACTGATCAGCTTGCTAATATCCCTAGGTAGTTCCTTAAGTTTCCTACAATCATTGAGCTTGAGCACTTGCAAATTTACCAGACTGGTGACAGAATTAGGAAGTGCCTCCATCTCATTCTTCCAAAGATCAAGATATTTCAGATGCTTGAGTTTTTGAATGAGAGGTGACACTTCCTTCATTCTTAAATGACTCAAAACAAGCACACGTAAACGCCTAAAGTCTTGACAAATAGACTCCCATGCCCCCTCATCACGTTTGCCGCCTTGAAATAATACAAGTGTTCTTAGACTTTTTGCACAAGGCAAAGGAATTGGAATTTGTTGTGACCAATCCAATTTCGTGTCAAATGACACGTGCCGAGTCAATTCATTAATCCTATTTCCTTGTTGATCTACTATGGTGCTCTCTAAACCAGCGACATGGGTTGCAAGATCATGCATAAAATCATGCATTTTGCAACTTTCTATGTTACCAAATCTATCCTTTTCAACTTCGTGAAAGAAGGACCTCCACAGTAAACTCTCAAAGCACTTGAGACCAACAATCTCAATACACCTACGACCTGAATTTGAAGAGCTAACAAACCCTTGTGCAATCCAAAGTCGAATCAAATATTTTACATCTATCTTATGACCTTTAGGAAATAAGCTACAGTGAGCAAAACAATGCTTCATAAATGATGGAAGAGCATCATAGCTTAACTTAAGGGTCTGTATGATGTTATCATCTCTAATGCTATCCGGAAGTTCATCTAGTGTAAAGGACAACCACTGGGCTCTATCTTTCAAAGACATTAACCTCGCAATTGCCTTTACAACCAAAGGAACTCCACCACACCTCCCTACAATCTCTTTTCTAATTCTCTCGTCTAAATGACCCGACTCCTGGCCTTGAGGAAATGCCTTTCTTCTAAACAGTTCCCATGACTCATCTACAGACAGACCTTTTAAAACATGTGGTTCTATTGTGCTTGTGAATTTGGCAATTACATGAGAACGTGTAGTTACCACTATCTTACTTCCTACGGCATCACGTGGTAACAACTCCTTCAACCTATCCCATTTTTCACCATCATCCTTATCATCCCACACATCATCTAATACAAGAAGATACTTTTTTTTTTCTATTTTCCTTTCAAGCTTTTCTTTCAGACTCTCTAACTGATCATCAAAATCTCCAGTACCTACAGCCCCTTTGATAATCTTTCTAACATCTAAGCAGCCTGAGACACTTACCCAGAGTCTCACACCAAAGTGCGCCTTAACTTGCTCATCATTGAAAACATGTTGAGCTAGTGTGGTCTTCCCCAACCCTCCCATTCCAACTACGGAGATGACAGAAACATTATGCTCATAGTTGGAATTCATTAGAAAAATTTTAACTGCCGCTTTGTCACTCTCTCTCCCAACTGTTATTTCAGGTTCAGATGAGGTAGTTTGCTCCCTTTCAGTGGTCAAAGAAGCTCTCTCCTCACCACGAACAAAGTTGAATTTTTTACTGTCAATTTCAATGCCATCTAGTCTCTCTCTAAGTGCTTTAACTCTATGACCCATCCGTGAACCATAAACAAATTGGTTTGATCTTGAGAAAAAAAGGCGTACCTCCCTCGATACTCTTTTCCCAGGCATCAACTGTTTCCGCAGAACTTGTGTTGAGAAAACGTCCAGCAAATCCTCTGCATCATATACAGCTTCCCGCAGCTTCTTGAGCCAGTCTTCGATTTGATGGTTTTGTTTCTGTTTTTGTGCCTGCTCCTCGGCATCTTGAATCACAGCCTTGATCCTGGTAACTGTGCCATTGAGCTTCCACAATTGATCGTTGATCCCCCACCATAGTGCAACCTCCTGAGCAGCTAGGGAACCTAATTCTTTATTATTTCCTCCGCGATATTGAAGAGCACACCTTCAGCCATTTTTTCTTTGCAGGTTCAAAAAGAAGTGGATGGAGGAGGGAAACACAAAAAAAGAAAGGGAAAAAATTAGAAGAAAAAGGTGTGACTGGGTGGTGGTTGAGGTGTTTCTTGGTTTGAGCGGTGATGATCGGTTTGAATGCTAGAAGAATGTTTACGTTGCTGTGAAGAGCGTGCGGAAAACCTCAGGCTTCCGGGCTTCATTTTTAGAGATAATAAGATTCGAAAATCTCCAAAACACTCAAAGCTATTAGAGATTCTGCAAGTACTCTCATGATCTCGAAATCCTTTAACCAATCTGCACTCAACGAGCAGGTATTTCTTTTCTTTGCTTCAATCTCTATATATTCCTTGCTTCATTTTAAATATCACACCAATAGACTTGTATGACTTAGCCTTGCTAAAAAGGGAAAGACAATTATTTTTTGACATGAGATTTCAATTATGTTTTACCTTTCAAAATGAGATTTACGATGCGAATATTGTCTTTAGTAATGGGTTTACATGCCTTACGTAATGAAAAAACGATTACTTCCCAAGGAGATGCTGATGCTTTCATTTACGTAGAGATAAGATAAAAGCTATAATTAAGAAGGCCTGCATGCACTGATCTCTCCATCTCCAGATCCCTCAACTGGTAGTACTGCCTCTACTGCTTTGCTTTAATGAATCACTCGGGCCAGAAACCTTGTTCCTCACACTTTATTCAAAAAATGACATCATTCCAGGGTTATAGCTATTTATAAAGTACTGATGAAGGAAAGATGATGGCCAAATTAACTTGTTAAATGGAGATTTTCAGTTATGTATGGAAGATGCCTTCCCTTTTTCAAGGGGTTATGCGTACTTGCGATCCTACAGTATCGGTCACTGAAACCAATCAGAAGAAGCAAGTGCCTTTAATGGAGGGTTATGCCCCTAGCTAGTAGTTAGTGAATGTAAAGACTTCTTCTTGGTGCTTTATTCATAGGTAAAGGAAATTCCAAACTATCCCAAAACACTTAAAGTATCAAAAACTCCAAATCAATCTCTTCATTGGCTACGAGTTCCTTTCTTTGCTTTTAAAAAAGCAATCATTACAAGAACCTTCATTTGTTCTTTTTGGAGTTCAGGGCTACTCGTCATTTCGTGGACTGCTCAGAAATCTTAAAGCTGTAGCTAGAAACAAGTCAATAGCTACATCTTAATGGCATATGAGCTTTAAAAGGTTGGTTAATGAAGTTTAATCATTCTCTAGGTTCGAATATTGGAATCAAGATGTTTCATGTAGGGAAGCCACAATCTTTGAAAACGTACATTGCTATTATATCCAGCCATAATTAACTTTCAATTATGTTTAGGATAAAATTTAGATGTTTAGTACGCTAATGCCTTTAGTTAAAGGATAGGGCCACCAAAGCTATAAATCATGGCTCTTCTCTTTTTCATGGGGGCTTCGGCATGCATAGGGTGCTTCATTATCTGTTCACTGAAACAAATCAAAAGAAGCAAAATGCCTAGTGGTAGTGAATATGATCAAGAGATTTCGATGCGCTTTACTCAGGTAAAATAAATTCCAAACTGTCCCAAACACTCCAGGTATCAAAAACTCCAAATCAATCCTTTGATTCGACTGCACTCAACTAGAACTTTCTTTGCTTTAAAAAATCAATCAGACCATAATCTTTCTTCTTTTAGAGTTCTAAGCAGCACGTCATTTAGGAATCTAAACAAAACATCAAAATGTTGTGAAATTCTATACATGATTTAGCGATAACACACATGTCCAGATCCCTGCACTTATGATGTTAACATAGAAACAAATAAATATACAGGCTGTTCTGTTAATATTCACAAATTCAAGGGCCCTCCATTTTTTCGATTGATTGCACTTTGCAGGGACAACGGGTCAATGACTCTGTTCAGGCTAGGTTTGGCAAGCCCAAGCATGCTAGGCCTGCCTTGCCTGGTCAATTTTTTTTTCTTTTCTTCTTTGTTTGGTTATGTTGGGTAAAATTATTTTAGTCTTTGAAAACTGAAATTTCAAAAAAAATATTAGTTTATTCTTAAATACTCTTAATAAATTTACAGTTAATTATTATTTATTTTACTCATATGATCTTATAAAAAAACTTAATTAAGGAATTCTTTTTGTGTGGAATATGTTATTACAATAAATTGTACTTTTTTATTTGATAATAAAACATTAAAGAGAAATAAATAGTTTTTTTTTAACAAAGTAAATCTGTGAGATAGGTAAGGAAAAATTAATAAAACACTAAATTTGGATTAAGTATATGAAATTAAATGAAAAAATATTTTTTTCCTATACTGGAATGTATTTTTTGGGGGGTAAAGTTGGAAGTAAGGAACTAAGGAATGAGAGAGATTTTGTGATTTAAGAAACCTTATACATGTATATTCAAATTTCTAACATGATTTGGCCATTATTTTTTTGTTGAAAATTTAAAAAGTTTGTTTTTTTTTTTTTGTTCAAGGCAGTGGCTCGCTATGTTTTTTTTTTTTTTTTTTTTAAGCTCTCTCAAAACTTTTGATTTCTTCTCTAATGGAAATTTTGTTTGAAGCTCTCTCGTTCTCTACCTCTTCTTTTTTCTTTGTATGTGCTGCGATCTGCATATATAATACATAAGTTTCATAGCATATACGAGAAATAAAATTTAAAATTTTTTTTTTTTTAAATTTTAATTTTAATTAAATTTAAAAAAATAACTACAATTATCATATCTTTTTTTTTTTTACTAAAGATCGGTAAAGAGGAAGGCAAAACACACATTATAGTCCCTATTTTCTTTACAAGTTAAAAAATCACTATTTAATTAAAAATTAGTCCTCAACCATTTAATTTCAAATTTAACCTCCTCTTAAAAATTATAATAAAATTAAATGGGATCAAAATTAGGTTATAACAAAAGTATTTGACAATTAATATATTTTTTAAAAAAACCAGTCAATAAAATAAGTTTTTGAGACTATATTATGAGTTACAAAGGAAATTAATTAACTTGAATATATTGAAATTTTAAATGGATTTAATTAAAAAAAATAAAATTAAAATTTTGTAAACAGACCCATGGCAACCCATGCATGATTCAGTACTTGCTAGTGTGCTCTGATTCAATTTCTAGTCGTTAACTTGTTTGGTAATTGCAAAGCCATAGAGATATTATTTGCTGTGCTGTGACTAACATCAAAGTTTCAAATAACACATAAATTGGGATTTTAATTGAATTTTATTTGCCATATAAAAGGAAAAATATTAATCCTCAGCAACACGACTTATAAAGGGCTTGATCTCCTAGAGAAAATGGAGAACACGGTAATCATTCTATGTCAAATTTAGAAAAAAAAACCACACATGTCAGATCCTAGCACCTTGATATATATTGTCTACGATACTGAAAATAAACTATACAGGAAGGTTTCTTCGTAATGGATTTCATCCATTGCAGAGTTTAACAGAACTCCAAGTACTAAACTAAATGGTTCCTGTAGGAGGGGATGGAGGGGGGCGAGGCCAAACGCATAAAGCTACAGGAACAGCAAGAAACAACTGCGTTCCAGTCTGATACCAGGTTTGGTGTGGATTTCCTATGTCCATTTTCACCCATCCTGTGCAAAAAGAGAAATGTAGTAGACGCCTAGCTGCTTCACTGTGATCAGCACTAACACCATGAATCACGAATTCAGATCTTGTAAGCCAAAAAGGACGAATCAGAACAACCAGATATTGCAATGTAGATTTCACATTCTTCAGTAATAATATTTAATCTTCCCACCATTTTCACTGCAATGAAACAGCTAATAGAAAATATGAAAATCTCAACACTTAAAAAGGCTATTCTTGCCATTTTCTCGGCGACACAGCATAAAGAAAAATATGAAAATCTATATCTTATCTAACAACTTAAATTGGTAAGTTAAGATGATTATTTGATATGGTATTACAGTCTTGATGACCAAACGATCACGAGTTTAAATCTCATTATCCTTATTTATATAATAAAAATTAAGCATAAAGTAATATGAGCATGTGCAAATTTCAAGATCAAAGGGTTTTTACTTGAGAGGATGTGTTAGAGAATAATATAAATCATATCTTGAGAGCTCACCTAGCAGCTTAAGCTACTAGGTTGAGATATTTCTGTGACACTATATATTGATTTCCTACCGTTTCTTTGCGACCAAACACACAGCTGAACGGCTGAAAAAGTAGCCGATTTTTTTAGAGGTGAGGAAATGAAATGGAAAGATGAGAACCGACAAGGTTCACATTTTCAGGAGAGGAAAATAAAAAAAAAGGGGAGATGACTGGTAAGGAAGAATACAATGAGAACAACGCTGGAAGAAGCATAGGCAGCAGCAGAAACCACAAAGTCACGGAAGCAGAAACGGCAGCAAGCACGGCAGAGTTTTCAGCTCCTATAAATCTGCAACAAGAGCGATGTTTCCATATCTTTAATTGGACTGGAAGAAATAAGAACAATTCTAAAAGGAATATAAGAAGAGAAGTCCAGAAATAATATGCATTATATGTGGCAGAATCACTCCTAAAGCCAGCTACTCAGCCAGCTAGGCTTAGGTTCCTGAGTTCTGATTTGTGTCAACTAGCTTAGATTAGATTAGGATTAGTTATTCTCCAGAAAGCAGGTCCTTATTAGGCTAGGAATTAAATCTATATAAATAAACAAGGGGCATTGAGAATACATTCGAGCAATAAGAAATTATCAAACACCTTTCAACTCTGTTTAAAACACTAGAAGACTAGAGATATGGATTCTGAAAGAGAAGCTCTTTTTATTTGAGCATTGCAAAGGGTTAATTTGTAAGATAGGCTCAAAAAGTTTTGTTCAAAAAGCTCTGTAACGTGTTTGATATTTTATTTCTTACTCGTTGAATGTTTATACACCTAAGCCTAATAAGCGGGCCAATGTGTGTGAATAGTGGATTGGGCTACACTGTTTTACCTACTTCGTAAACTTTGTGAGAGCACAATAGTAATCAAGACAAATACAAATACTTATTTCCTATAGCCACTTCACTTTCTTCCACTCTCCTATCTTCTATGCTTTTCTTCTTCTTTTTCTATGGCATAATTTGTACTCTTTGAAAATACTTGGGGCACTTGGGAAATCTTAATGCATATAAAACTCACATGCTTGGACTTTGGATGTGATGTTTTGTATTAAAGGGATAGGAAAAACCTAGAAAGCCCTTGAAGGCTTAAAAGTTGGAATAAATGAATAAGGGGTATTATGGTAATTGAACAAAAATTGATAAATATAAATAGGAAGTAAAAAAAAAAAAAAGGGAAAGTGATCTGAAATTAGAGAGCAGAACCGTGAGAGAGAAGAGAGAAAGAAGAAGAAGAGAAAAGAAGGGAAAATAAGGGGAAAATGAAGAGATTTGGAGGAAATAAGTGAAAAAGGTAAGATTTAGGTTGTTTAATGTGTATAATATGTTAATTAAACTTTAATTTCAGTTTTGATGAATGTTAGGGTTTTGAGAATTTGTGTTTTGGGTTTAAATTGATGAATTAATTTGAAGGTTATAAGGTTAATTGTTGTGGTTAATTGATGATTTAGTTGATTATGGAAGATTATGATGATTTTGAGTTATAGAATTGTGTAAATGGTGAAATTTGAGTTAGAAATCAGGGGAGAACAGTGGGGTTTCTGTTAAAATCTGGACTGGAGGTTGAAGATGACAAAAATTCAATTTGGTCCCTCAATTTCCGAAAATTACAGTTTAGTCCCCGAACTTTGGAAAAATTACAAATTGGTCCCTGGAGCATATTCCGAGATTCTGAACAGAATATATGAATTATGGACAGAATTACTGTATAGATAAGATAATTTAACACTTTCAATTTAGTCCTTCAATTTGACAAAAAGTACGATTTGGCCCTAAAAATTTAGTAAAATTCCAGAATGATCCCTGAAGCATAATGATACATCCTGGACAGAATTGAGGATTAATTAAGGTCAGAATTTCAGTATATTCATGGATTTATGACAAATTTCAGTTTGGTCCTCCATTTGACAAAAGTTACAATTTGGCCCTAAAAATATGGAAAAATTCCAGATTAGTCCCTAGCTGTAATATTAGATTTTTCAGATTAGTTTGATGAATAATTAAGGGTTCTTTAGTGAATTATTACCAATTTTATTAGTTGCTTTTATTATGGATTAGATTTCGGGAAAACCGTTAGATTTTGGGTTTTTAAGAAAATTGACTATAATATATAGGGTTACGGAATACACCCTTAGTTAAGTGTATTAAATATATTAAATGTTCTTTCGAGTCGTTTTTGAATATGTCTCCTTTGTATTCAGATAATCCTGATATTCTACCGGCAGGACGTCAGTAGAATTTCCTTCGGTTTCAGCTTGTGAGTGTTGTTTGCTTTTGAGTCAGGTGAGTGGATAATTTTCCATATGCATGAGAAATATTATAAATATTTGATTTGTTAATATGAATTAGATCATGATTCTTGATAATATATATATGTTGATTATTATCCTTATGATAAAAGCATGATCAATTATTGAATCTGAATTCTTGATATGAACCAGTATATATTTTGAATTGACTTCTGAATTGATAGCTCCTCATTTGATTGATGTAATGAGTTGAGCTTTGAGATATGAATATGTTTGTTTGATTACGATTATGAACCTATGGTATGTCAGTCAGAATACCCATGCTAACAGGGTAGTGTTAGTCTTTGTGCACATCGTATCTGAACCCTAGTTGGTCGGGGGAGTCACCAACCTGTGTGGACTGATCATCCCACAGTACGGAGCCTCATGCTCATTGCATTTTGATTTTCTGACAAGTTTTACCATATGATATTCTTGTTATGGCCTATTTGATAAACCTTCGTATAAGAACTAAAGCCATACTCGTATATATATTTCTCATTGTTATATTACCTCGTGTGTGTATATTGAACGTTATCTACTCACTGAGTTGTTGAACTCACCCTCTCATTATTTATCCTTTTCAGGCTTATAGCTTGATAGCAGGTTACTTTTGTTGAACCTTCTGAACCTGCCTTTTTGGTTGTAATTTGTACCTTCCTTTTGTGTCAAGTTAGTGCTCCAAACTATGAAATTATTAACTCTTGTATTAAGACAATCGAATTATATTATGAAGTTGTTTGTTGTTAATTCTGCGTTAAACTCTGATTGAGTTGTTTAAAGGATTGTATGTAAGTTTGGGTTCGCATAGGTTTGGAACCTTGGAGGGGAACCTTGCCTATGTGCCGGTCATGGATCCGGGATTCGGGTCGTGACATTGGAAAAGTAGAAAACTATCATGCTTATCTATGTTAAAAAAATTTAAACACTTACCACCTCTAAGATCTATATATATACACCTGTGCTTTAGAATTCTAAAAATGGGAATGCATGACATGTGAAACGAAAAGTAATCTCATCGAAGCTTGCCACTTCCCTGGAAACACCATAAATCCAGAGTATCAGAAGATGCTCTACATAGGATAAGATACTATAGTCTATAATGTTAAACAAATTTATCTAAGAAAACAGTTGTATTGCTAGGAAGGCCAGTGAAGATGGGTAATTTTTGTCATTTGAAGTCAATGCCACAAGATGTAGGGGCTGTTTGGCACTGCGGTCCAAACAGCTTTTTGCAAAATTTCAAAAGTTTTTTTTTTGCTAAAATTGAGTGCGGTTTGTACTTTCTGGATCGTTTTGATGTGCTGATATCAAAAATAATTTTTAAAAAATAAAAAAATATTATTGGCATGCTTTTCGGCATGAAAAGCTATTTGAAAAGCAACAGCTACCACACTCCCAAACACCCTCGTAGTGGTACATCGCAGGCAGTAAGCTTGTCAAATGTCATGATTTCAGAATTTCATAGGCACCCACCTCTGAACTTTTTCCGTGTCAGCTTTTCTGCGACATCTCTTACAAGGCATACCAGACATTCATCTTCAAATGATGTAATGGATTCCCAGCAAAAGATGAAAGAGAAAGATAAATAACGAGATCACGTAATGCCTGCAGTGAGAGATCCATTTCCTCGAAATAAGAGGCCAAATACCTTCATATTTAGGGGTACAAGACACGGTGAAAAAACTATTGCCTGTCAATTCTGAACTCTTCGTTTACATAGGGACCGTCCTTTTGAATGTACTCGAAATCAATTTCAATATTTGGATGTGTTTAATGATTCTTAATTATAGCAAAGAGGGAAGGTGGGGGTATCCCTTGAGATTCAGATTGAGATAGACACCTTAATCCACTGCAATTACTAATAACTAATATGAGATAAAACTTCATGATGAATCCTCCTCACACAGAACTTGAGAGCAAGAGAACCTATGCGAGGTAAAAGGAAAATCTTCAAGTAAATAATACTTGATAGAAATCTAAGCTGTCAGGTAACACTGATTTGAGAAAACAAAAAATAAATTCTAAAGAGCAGAGTTGAGTATGAAAGATCAATACTTTTAATTAATTGAGAATGCCTATTTAAAAACTTACAAAGAACTTGAAATTAATAAAAACTCTCAACAACCTTGGGAGATTATTTGTCTTCTAGTAACATACTCTGCAGCAAATCCTGCGGCAGAATCTGATATGAAAACAATTGCATTGAAATTCAAATAATTGGCTGCGCATAACTCTATCTTCTATCTTCAAGGCAGATTCTCATAAATAGATTCTAACAATACTCACATTAATTCATGAAGACTATTACAGACAGTCCAGGACCATTTGATCGCAGTCCTTTAGTCAATCAACAGTAAGATGACAGGAGAACTGGGGAAAGTAAACTAGAATGTTAGACTCATGCAGCAACAAGGACATTGAAAAGAAGTATACTTGATTAATTCTCATACTTCGTTTCATGTGGATGTGCGGTATTCATTTCATCCACTATGCAGAGGAGTGTTCATAGATGATTCTACATACCAGCTGAGGCAGAATCCAAGCATCACTGTCAACTTTCAGCTGAAAGAAGTTCACACATCAATCAACGTTGGAAAACGGATACGAACTTCAGTAAATGTTTTATGAGTACCAAATACATAATCAGCTCTGAGATCAATAGCTGTATTTTGGAATTCTGCAGACGGGAATGTAAGGAATCTATAAAAAGTAATCTAATTGAAAGTAGCATAACATGCTCTGAAACTGTTCCTAATGAAAGAAAAGGGAGGGTTCTTGTGAAAGTACATATCCACGCCACTCTATCAAGTTTGCACAAGCATCAAAGTGAATGGCTTTGGTGCTATGAAAACCATCGACATGGGTTGCTAGATCATGCATAAAATCATGCATTTTGCAACTTTCTATGTTCCGAAATCTATCCTTCTCCACTTCATGAAAGAATGACCTCCACAATAAATTCTAAAAGCACTTAACACCAGCAATTTCAAGACACCTACCACCTGAATTTGAAGAGCTAACGAACCATAGTTCAATCCACAGTCGAATTCAATGATTTCACATCTATCTCATGACCTTTTGGAAATAAGCTACAGTATGCAAAACAGTGCTTCATATACGATGGAAGAAAGGATTGGGATGTTCATCATTTACGTTAGGTGTGGTAAAGTATATTAATCATTCTAAAGTCTAGCAGGAACTTTCTTGGAATAATATAATCATATGATCCACAAGTTGTACTAGCCTAATTGGATTGTAAAATTTACATGTTCAAATCCTAGCACCTTGATGTTGCATGGGCTTCATTGTTCATACAGGAAACAGGTTGCAATTTCTTTAATAAATAGCAGGTAATCACTTGTATAAATCGTAGGTTCCAAGGGCCAAGACTATGCAGAGCACAAGATCAAGAAGGACACCGGAATATAGACATGTTCAACCTTCAGGAGAATAATAATCATTACTATCTTGCCAGCAGCTGTAGATTTATTTGTACGATTTTGCATCACCTCCGCTTATGATACCTTTATCTGACAACCTAATAATCATACGCTCAGAATTAGTATTCCTCTCATCTCATTAATTTCTTGCTTCTCTACTCTCCTCTAGACGGGATTAATGAAGAGTTTTGCATAAATATACTCCTAGCCGCTGCAAATTGGATGCACCACTTGTCTCATAAACCCCCATGAAAATCAAAATGGATTCACAAAAATTCAAAAAGAGGTTTCTTCATTTGTTTTGTTTATTATTATTTGCCACTGTTAAGTCGAGTGGTTTGCATTACCGTCCTCAGAGATCATATCAGAATGTAGCAGTACAGAAGTACAGATCCTTGCACTTTAACAAAGTAAAAGTTGAAGACCAGTAAGCATCTACAAGCGGTTTTGTTAGGTCTCCTATAAGAAGAAAAATAATAGAACGCAACTGCACTCATCATAATGAGCCCTGGAACCAAATCATTTATTATAATCTAATTTTCATCCATTTGCTTTTAATTTAATTTTGAAAAAATATTTTGAAAGTGCCCAAATCACCATATCCAACCCCAACACATTGAAACGAAAGCTTCAAAATGGTTCCCCAACTCGGTGCCTGCATTTGATTCAAGCAAGTATTCATGCAATATTACTTTTTATTTATTTTTTAAATGATAAAATGAACTGCTTGATTTCCAAAACATTCACTCCGGGTTCCTGATTCATACACGCACACAAAAACGATTTAACAGTTTGTTTGGTAAAAAATTGTGACATGAGGGGAGGGAATGGAGGAGTCGGAAAGGGATAGAAAAAAATTTGTGGTGATAATTTTCCTTGTCTGGATAGAATAGTGAATGACAGGGTAATAAACATTAAATATCATTAACACCTTTTTAATTGAATCTAAACGGAAGAAATGATAAATAGGATAAAATTGGATTTTTCAAAAGGAAATAAAGATAAATAGTAAGTTAATGTCGAGAAATTATAAATCTATTTCCTTCCCCTCTTAGTCACTCTCAATTTAAGGGCAAGACTTTAAAGGGAAGTAAATTTTATTGTGTTTGAGATATATTTTCAAAATACCTTTTCTCCTTGAAGTATGGATCAATAATAATAATAATAATAATAATAATTGTTATAACCTAATTTTGGTTCATTTGCTTTTAATAGGATTGAAATTTGAAATTCAAAAATCAAAGATTAATTTTGATTAAAAATATAATTTGTTGTGAGAAAACTAGGACTACAATATGTTTTTATTATTTTCTCCTTATCATCAAGATAATGAAGGTACCTGGCTTGATGGTTTGCTTGCTCCGCTGGTGTGTGTTCTTTACTCGCAATAAAAGTTGGCATGGTAGGGATTGGGAGGTTGAAGCAGCCCCCTGCTAGGTTTGATGGAAGGCTGTTACCAAGTTGAAGAGGAAGAAACCGATTTTTAACATAGAAAAGGATGTGTAGATCAGACTGCAAGGAGTGACATTGAAATGCCTGGCAAGTTGGGAGTTTCCCTGTCAAATTTCTTTCCTTTTCCAACAGCAAACAAGAGGAAGGATGTTTGCAGTCAACTACAACATAATATACTCGTAACATGCTCTTTTATTAAGAACGTCAGTATGTTAAAACAACAAACTTTGTGTTAACTATACAAATAAAAAGTTCATAAATCATATCTGAGAAATGAGAATTGCTTGATCTTGAGGAAATTATGATGGTGAATATAATTGAAACACTGAATATTCAGTCCTAATTCCTACAAGATGTTCTGTTGAGACACAAACAAAAAGAAAATTTATAATTTCGAACTGCGTTCACCATGTAACGAGTTGCAAAAGGCCAGTTAAAACCCTGGAGACATCCCTTGAGACCGTAGACATCATGGTCAAGCTTGGTTGGACTGAAATTCATCAAAACAGTCGAGCGTCTCAAACCTTCATCTTCAAGGGATCTGGCAGACTCCCTGCAAGATACAAAAGAGAACATAAATACAAGAGTTAATAATCTATTGACCTTTAGGGGAGACATTAAGAGCAAACATAAACTTGGTACAATTCACACCTTGTAGGGTAATACTCCTGCTCAACATGAGAGGTCAAGGGTAAAGTTTGATGCAACCAGCAAGCTTGGAGCATTGTTGGAATCAGTCAAGGACCAATTGATTGGAACAGAAAAGAAAACTAGAAGTTATGCCAAACAAATACAAGTAGAAGATATGAAAAACTTTAAGTTGATTTAGTCTAATACCTAGTTTGATGTGGATGTCTGATGTCTGGTTGATCCATACCACACCAGAGTGCACAGATGATTCTAACATCTGAGACTGAATCAAACTTTTACTTTGCAGCTTCAACCAGAGAAAATACACATGATCAACAAACAGGGAAACACAACATATGCACATAATGGTTATCGGTCATCAACTTCAGACATCTTATCAATATTTCAAGATTTATAAGTTGTAAGATCTGTTGAATTAAACTCAACCTCTAGATGGTCAAGGAAGGCAACCACCAGCTACCACCGACCAGCCACCAACCGACCAGCCGCAGCCGCCAGCCGCCCCCACAGCTGCCACAGCCGCCAGCCGCCTTCACACTTGAAGGTTGAATTTTCTTGTTTTGATTTCGTGTATAAATAGAGTGCCCAGCTTATGTTATATGTGTGGAGAGAATTGTGAGAAACACTTGAAAGAGAATAGAGAGAGAGAGGGTGTGTATTAAGCTTTTGTTTTAATTAATTGTAAGCTTCGGATTTGTGTAATAAAACAGTGTGTTTTATCCCCTCTGAGTGTTTCAAAGCCACCACCAGTAGTTTCTCCCACCAACAATTGGTATCAGAGCCCCGTTCGTCGGAAAACAGAAGTGTTTTGGGGTATATCCGAATTTTCAAAATTGTCAAAAACAAGTTTTGATCATTCCACAGTGTAGAGCTCATCAAGACGAACTCACTGCCGCAAAAATCAGCCAAATCGGAGTTCAGGGTAGCCCACACGCGCCGCCTGAATATTCAGCCAGATCGCCCACGCGCATCCCACGCGCCCCGAGGTTGAAGACGACTGAGTCACACGCGCGCCATATTCGAGCCGTGTAAGCCGCCTAAGCCGAGCCGATAGCCGAGCCACAAGCCGAGCCGTACCCCCGAGCCGAGCCGAGCCGCATTCCAGCCTAAGCCGAGCCGAAGGAATATTCCCCGAATATTCCACATAATATTCCCGGTTCAACCCAGCGAACCGCCCGCCGTACAGAATTGGTTTTTTGACCGGTTCACCCATTTTCTGACCCGATTTCAACAAAGTCAAATCGGTTCTCGACTATTTGGACCATTCCGGATCGATCTACAGTGTCCGTTTGGTCAAATTCGGCTCCCAGAAGGCGATATAGTCATTAAAAGAGCAAAATGACTACAGAAGGTACACATACACTCATCCCGAAGCTGACCAAAGACAACTATGATAGTTGGTGCATCAGATTGAAGGCATTTCTTGGGTCACAAGAGTGTTTTGATATTGTACAAACTGGTTATGATGAACCAGAGTCCAAAGAAAGAGAAGATGCTTTACAAGAGGCACAGAAGCAAGTCCTTAAAGTCAACAGAAAGAAGGACAACAAAGCAAAGACCATCATCTATCAAGGTCTTGATGAAGATACATTCGAGATAATAGCTTCCGCTGAAACGTCACATGATATATGGGAGGCTCTCCAACAGAAATACAAAGGTGCTGACAGAATCAAGAAGATTCGTCTTCAATCTTTGAGAGGAGAATTCGAATTATTACGAATGAAGTCCTCAGAATCTATTTCTGATTATCATACAAGGATTATGGTGATAGTCAACCAGATGAGAAGAAATGGAGAAGCCCTCATTGACACTCGAATTATTGAGAAAATTTTGAGATCCATAGATCCAAAATTTGATCATGTTGTTGTCGCAATTGAAGAGTCCAAGGAAGTGGACAAGTTGACAGTGGATGAGCTTATGAGTTCTTTGCAAGCTCATGAGCAGAAGATTGTAATGCGAAATGAAGATAAGGCCATTGAGCATGCCTTACAAGCAAAGCTGTCTTTCAAGGACAGATATGAGCAAGGGGAGACTTCATCAAGTGGCTACACCACTCAAGGAGGAAGTCAACAATCCAGAGGAGGATTTCATAGATTCCAAGGAAGAGGAAGAGGATCTTGGAATACAAGCTTCAGAGGAAGAGGTGGCAGAAACACCACCAGAGGAGGCCGAGGCCAACAAGCATTCACTCCTAGAGGAAGAGGAGGCGGTTACAATAACCGTGACAAGAGAAATATAAAATGTTATAGCTGCAATCAATTTGGGCACTATAGCACTGAATGCAGATGGAAAGCTCCGTTGGAGACACGTGAGCAAGCCAACTATGTAGAGAAGCATGATGGAGAAGCATCTGCATTTCTTGTCCAACAAGGACATGGCGAGAAACAAGAGAACATATGGTATCTAGATACTGGAGCCAGCAATCACATGTGCGGCTACCGAGAGTTATTTGGTGATCTAGATGAGACCAAGCAAGGTCTAGTTACTTTTGGAGATACCACAAAGGTTCCATTCAAAGGTAAAGGCAACATCCCAGTCAAGTTGAAGAATGGCGATTCCAGCTACATCGCCGATGTGTATTATGTCCCAGCCATAAAGCAGAACCTGATCAGCTTAGGCCAACTTTTGGAGAGAGGATATAGTTTTTACTCGAAGAATTGTCATCTGACAATTAGAGACAACAATGGGAGATTAATGGCCTACGTGAAAATGTCCAAGAATAGGATGTTTCCTTTGAACATCCAGTATGATGCAATAAGGTGTTTGAGCGCCATCACCAATAGTGAAGAATGGCTTTGGCACCTGAGGCTTGGACATCTGAATTTCACGAGTATGAAGATGCTAGCAAGCAAGAAGATGGTCAAAGGTTTGCCTCACATTGATCATCCAGAAAAAGTCTGTGAGAGTTGTGTCCTCAGCAAACAACACAGATCCAGTTTTGCCAAAGAAGTCAACTGGAGAGCAAAGAGGCCACTGGAGTTAGTACACACAGATGTGTGTGGCCCAATTACGCCTATGTCGACTGGACAAAATAGGTACTTCCTCACTTTTACTGATGATTTTAGTAGAAAGACGTGGATATACTTTCTGAAGAGGAAGTCAGAAGTATTCAATTGTTTTAAAGATTTTAAAGCAATTGTAGAGAAGCAAACTGGTTACACGATCAGAACCGTAAGATCTGATCAAGGTGGAGAATATACAGCCAATGACTTTGAAGCCTATTGTACACAACAAGGCATTAGACATCAGACGACACCAGCTTATACACCACAGCTGAACGGTGTAGCAGAAAGGAAGAATCGCACGATTCTTGACATGGCCAGAAGTTTGCTCAAAGCAAAGAAGTTGTCCAATCACTGTATCTACACCAAAAAGATGTCCAAAAAGGGCAAAAAAGAAAGGTTAAACAGAAGCTGCATTTGCCTCAACAGAAACCAATGGAGTAGGAAAATTTTGTTTTAGAGGAGTAGAACCTGATTCATCTACAACAAGAATTTAAGATTAATTATATCAGCAACTCTCCAAACAGTTTTTTCATCTTCAGAATTTGAAGCTCGGCTTACGGCTTCAATGTTACCGGAACTGCACCCTGTGAATATATAACTAATATCTGTAGCGGCATCCAAAATCCTCTGATCTATTTCCTGCAACCAAGATTCAATTCTAAAAGTTCAGTAAAAAATGGACATCACTAGAAAGGTAAATGACAACTTGACAGAAGCATGTGAAAACAGAAAATCACTTGCCTATTATAACCAAATATATTTTTATATTATGAAATCAAACTCAATTCAAAGAGAGAAAATACTTGGGTAATTGGATACTCTTAATGCATATAAAACTCACATGCTCCGACACTAAATTGCTCATAGAAATTGGAAAGAAAACTAGAAAGTCAAATGCATGCAGCATCAATTTGTTGAAAAAAAAGGATAGATTAGGTGATTGGAGAAGGCTTTACTTTGTGCAAGTAGGGAAAAGAAATGGGATAATCTGTCGTTTTATTGAGGGCTGAACCCCTTTCTATGTAAGAGCTTTATTTAAAATTAAAAAAAAAAAATTATTTAAGAATATATTAAGTTAATATTTTTTATTTTTAAAAATTTATTTTTAATATTAATATTTAAACAAAAAAAACAAATGGAACTTTAATTAATTAAAAAATGTTACCAATATTTATAGAAAAAATATAATAATTTTATCTGATGAGATTTGTGTATAATAAAATAAATAAATATAGAGAAAGAGCAGGGATTAATAATAATAATAATAATAATAATAATAATAATAATAATAATAATAATAATAATAATAATAATAATCAGAGAAATTAAACGAAGGAAGCTGTTAAAAACCTTTATATTTAAGAATAGTAGCCTCATGGTGAAAATGTTCTAACCATCAAATATGATAGATTAAATAAATAATACATAGTTTTATAAAATGATAGTAATAATAATAAAAATAAAAGAAATTAAACTAAGGAATGAAGGAAGAGATTAAATATCTTCATTTATGTATGTATGTATTTTTAATGAAAGGTAATTTTGTTTGGTGTCTGAACCCAATTAATTGAAAAACGTTACCTTTCATACACCTAATAATAAAGAGAGAGAGAGTATGGAAATAAAAAAATAAAAGAAAATAAATAAAGGAAAAAGGAGATGTTAAATACCTTTCATACACGTGTGTAAGTGTTTGTATGTTCGGTGAAAATACTTCTTACCAGTATTCCAATCCTTGACCCTTTACATAGCGACCCTCCTTTTGAATGTAATTCCAATCAATTACAATATCTGGATTGTGTTTAATGTTAGGCCACTCCTCCTCGCTCTCATACCTCCATATTCTATCACTCTCAACTCTCCACTGCAGTAAGATATTTCTAATTCTTGCAAAGAGGTAAGGTACGGTTTCCCTTGAGATTCAGATGATGGACACTCAAATTCTCCGCAACCGCTGATATTTAATTTCTGAAGAGAATGCATCCCCTGATCAGGCAGTGGCAGAGACTTCAATCTTCCGCATCCCTTAATCGATAGCTGTTGAAGAGAAGAGAGATTTTGCAGCCCTACTTCCGGAAGAGATTCCATGTCATCAATTGAATACATATATAGATTCTTCAATTTGGAGAGAGGACGGATAAATGAAGAAGAAGAAGAGACTGGTGATTTCATCTTCATTGTCTGCTGTAATGGCATTGAACTAGCTCTCAACAAAATAAGAATTGACAGAGTTGGAAACAACGGCATTGAAGTCAAGTTTGGACAATCAACAATGCTCAAGGAAGAAAGACGTGGAAAACAGAGCATTGTCAACTCATCTCTACTCTTCTTCCACCATCCCTTTAGATTAGGACAATTATAGATGCTAAGCTTCTTTAAAGATGGGAAAAATATCGAAACTTCTCTTCCTCCATCCCGCTCGCTATCTATGTACTCTAAATTAGTTAAATACATAATCAACAATTCTTCAAGACATGGGATTTTATCTAAGGGAGGGATATGCTTAAGTCTTGGACAGAATATTAGATGAATCCTTACAAGATTTGAGAGATTTGAAACCCAACGTGGAAACCCGATGGTTCTATAACCTCTCACTACCAACACTTGAAGATTAGAGTTTGGCCGGAGGCTTTGCAACATTTTATCATACAAATCACTATCTGAAACAATATCCCCCTGTATGTCCCCCCATATGGTCAACGACTGAAGATATTGTTTATCCTTCAATTTAGCTCCTTCAAATTCTGATACACAAGAACCACTCTCATATCCCTTGACTCTTATTTCTAGCCTCCCTCTCAATTCATTTAACCTGCTCAACTCATCCAATCCACCTATCATCACAGATTTAGAACTCCTATTTTTAGCAGCTACAAAACATGACAAAGTTTGTAGACTAGTTAATTTCCCAATCCCACGAGGCATATACTCTAAATTTTCACATAAATCATCATCAAGATAGCAACCAACATCAAGATGCCTCAGATTAATTAGCTTACCAATATCCCTAGGTAGTTCCTTAAGTTTCCTACAACCATTGAGCTTGAGCACTTGCAAATTTACTATATTGGTGATAGAATTAGGAAGTGCCTCCATCTCATTATTCAAAAGATCAAGATATTTCAGATGCTTGAGCTTTTCAATGAGAGGTGACACTTCCTCCATTCCAAAATCACTCAAAACAAGCACACGCAAACGCCTAAAGTCTCGACAAATAAACTCCCATGCCTCCTCATCCCATTTTCCACCTTGCAATAATACAAGTGTTCTCAGACGTTGTGCACTAGGAAAAGACAAATCTAATTCCGTGTCAAATGACACGTGCCGAGTCAATTCACTAATCCTACTTCCTCCACGCTCCACTTTGATGCTCTGAAAACCAGCGACATGGGTTGCAAGATCATGCATCAAATCATGCATTTTGCAACTTGCTATGTTACCTAAACCATCCTTTTCCACTTCGTGAAAGAAGGACCTCCACAGTAAATTCTCAAAGCACCTAAGACCAACAATTTCTAAGCACTCACCCAAATTTGAAGAGCTAACAAACCCTTGTGCAATCCAAAGTCGAATCAATGACTTCACATCAATCCTATGACCTTTCGGGAATAAGCTACAGTATGCAAAGCAATGCTTCAAATATGATGGAAGAGGATCGTAGCTTAACTTAAGGGTATCTATGATGTTATCATCTTTGACCCTATTTGGAAGTTCTTGTTGGATAAAGGGCAACCACTGGGCTCTATCTTTCAAAGACATTAACCTCGCAATTGCCTTTATGACCAAAGGAACTCCACAACACCTCTTTCCAATCTCTTCTCTAATTCTCTCATCTACATGACCCGACTCCTGACCTTGAGGAAATGCCTTTCTTCTAAACAGATCCCATGACTCATCTACTGACAGACCTTCTAAAACATGTGGTTCTATTGTGCTTGTGAATTTTGCAATTAAATGAGAACGTGTAGTTACCACTATCTTACTTCCTACTGCATCACGTGGTAACAACTCCTTCAACCTATCCCATTTTTCACCATCCTTACCATCCTTACCATCCCACACATCATCTAATACAAGAAGATACTTTTTTTTTTCTATTTTCCTTTCAAGCTTTTCTTTCAGACTCTCTGATAACTGATCATCAGAATCTCCAGTACCTACAGCCCCTAAGATAATCTTTGTAACATCTAAGCTGCCTGAGACACTTACCCAGAGTTTCACACCAAATTGCACCTGAACTTGCTCATCATTGTAAACATGTTGAGCTAGTGTGGTCTTCCCCAACCCTCCTATTCCAACTACGGAGATGATAGAAACATTATGTTCATAGTTGGAATTCATCAGAAAAGTTTTAACTGCCTCTTTGTCACTCTCTCTCCCAACTATCACTTCAGGTTCAGAGGAGGTTGTTTGCTCCCTGACAGTAGTCAATGAAGCTCCCTCCTCTTGACGAGCCACAAAATTGAATTTTTTACTATCAGTTTCAATGTCATCTAGTCTCTCTCTAAGTGCTTTAACTCTATGACCCATCCGTAAACCATACACAAATTGGTTTGATCTTGAGAAAAAAAGGCGTACCTCCCTCGATACTCTTTTCCCAGGCATCAACTGTTTCCGCACAACTTGTGTTGAGAAATCGTCCAGCAAATCCTCTGCATCATATACAGCTTCCCGCAGCTTCATGAGCCAGATCACTTCGATTTGATGGTTCTGTTTTTGTGCCTGCTCCTCAGCGTCTTGAATCACAGCCTTAATCCTGGTAACTGTGTCATTGAGCTTCCGCAATTGATCTTTGAGCCCCCACCATAGTGCAACCTCCTGAGCAGTTAGGGAACCTAATGTCTTTATTATTTCCTCCGCGATATTGAAGAGCACACCTTCAGCCATTTTTTCTTTGCAGGTTCAAAAAGGAGTGGATGGAGGAGGGAAACA
>CAXHTJ010001090.1:10000-15000 GCA_964019445.1 Populus tremula
CGAATTTGGGGTCATTCCGGGCCGGTTCCTATTTTTGCGTATTTCCTTGATTTTTAATCGTAGGAAAATAAAAAAAAATACTTCCCGACCTCGAAAAAATCTGGGAAAATTTATAAAGGTGGACTGGATTTTTGCCAACCTATGTGCAAAATTTCAGCTCAAAATACCAAGAAATGAATTTTTTAGAGGGGGGGTGACAGCTGGGACCTAGTAGTGTCTACCCCTGCCAGAGCTGCAATAACACTTATAGCTCTTTAGGGGGGTGCCCCCCGACTGGCCATGGGGCGCGCTGGCTGGCGCCCATAGGCCTGCCGCGGGGGATTTGCGAGCTGCTGCTACACACGTGGGGGGCCTCACGGCCCGAAGTAACGCCGCCATCGATGACCCGTTTTCCGGCCGGCGACGACCCGATTCCGACCACCGTCCCTATAAAAATCACACGCGCGCGCGCGCGCCCGCCCGCGCCCGCGCCCGCGCCCGCGTCTGCGCTTGGCGCTGGGGCGCTGGGGCCTGAGGGCCTGGGGCCCTTGGGGGCCCTTGGGCGCTTGGGCGATTGGGCGCGCGCGCGCGCGGCAATGATTTCCATGCCGCGCTGCGCAACGGGGGCTGACGCGGGGACAGCCCCTGCTGGCTGGCTATCTTACCCGCGGGGGGGCTGCCTTCGGGCCTTGGCCCCCTGCGCTCTTGCCTGCCCCCCGCGCGGGAGAGGCTACGCACACGCTGGGGCAGCGGCAGCGGCAGCGATGCCAGCAGTGGGAAAAATCGGCAGCGCGGTAAATTCCGCTGGAGGCCCGTCGTGGAAAATCGGCAGCGCAGATTTGTTGACGAACAACAAATCTGGACGCTGGGCTGGCCAGGCCAGGCAGGAAAATTCGTCTAGGGGGTAGGCTCACGGCAACGGGGGCTGACGCGGGGACAGCCCCCGCTGGCTTGCTATCTTGCGCGCGGGAGGGGCTGCCTTCGGGCCCGGGGCAGCGGCAGCGATGCCACCAGTGGGAAAAATCGGCAGCGCGGACAGCCCCCGCTGGCTTGCTATCTTGCCCGCGGGGGGGCTGCCTTCGGGCCCGGGGCAGCGGCAGCGATGCCAGCAGTGGGAAAAATCGGCAGCGCGGACAGCCCCCGCTGGCTTGCTATCTTGCCCGCGGGGGGGCTGCCTTCGGGCCCGGGGCAGCGGCAGCGATGCCAGCAGTGGGAAAAATCGGCAGCGCGGACAGCCCCCGCTGGCTTGCTATCTTGCCCGCGGGGGGGCTGCCTTCGGGCCCGGGGCAGCGGCAGCGATGCCAGCAGTGGGAAAAATCGGCAGCGCGGACAGCCCCCGCTGGCTTGCTATCTTGCCCGCGGGGGGCTGCCTTCGGGCCCGGGGCAGCGGCAGCGATGCCAGCAGGGGGAAAATCGGCAGCGCGGACAGCCCCCGCTGGCTTGCTATCTTGCCCGCGGGGGGGCTGCCTTCGGGCCCGGGGCAGCGGCAGCGATGCCACCAGGGGAAAATCGGCAGCGCGGACAGCCCCCGCTGGCTTGCTATCTTGCCCGCGGGGGGGCTGCCTTCGGGCCCGGGGCAGCGGCAGCGATGCCACCAGGGGAAAATCGGCAGCGCGGACAGCCCCCGCTGGCTTGCTATCTTGCCCGCGGGGGGGCTGCCTTCGGGCCCGGGGCAGCGGCAGCGATGCCAGCAGTGGGAAAAATCGGCAGCGCGGACAGCCCCCGCTGGCTTGCTATCTTGCCCGCGGGGGGGCTGCCTTCGGGCCCGGGGCAGCGGCAGCGATGCCACAGGGGAAAATCGGCAGCGCGGACAGCCCCCGCTGGCTTGCTATCTTGCCCGCGGGGGGGCTGCCTTCGGGCCCGGGGCAGCGGCAGCGATGCCACAGGGGAAAAATCGGCAGCGCGGACAGCCCCCGCTGGCTTGCTATCTTGCCCGCGGGGGGGCTGCCTTCGGGCCCGGGGCAGCGGCAGCGATGCCACCAGGGGGGAAAATCGGCAGCGCGGACAGCCCCCGCTGGCTTGCTATCTTGCCCGCGGGGGGGCTGCCTTCGGGCCCGGGGCAGCGGCAGCGATGCCAGCAGTGGGAAAAATCGGCAGCGCGGACAGCCCCCGCTGGCTTGCTATCTTGCCCGCGGGGGGGCTGCCTTCGGGCCCGGGGCAGCGGCAGCGATGCCACAGGGGGAAAATCGGCAGCGCGGACAGCCCCCGCTGGCTTGCTATCTTGCCCGCGGGGGGGCTGCCTTCGGGCCCGGGGCAGCGGCAGCGATGCCACCAGGGGGAAAATCGGCAGCGCGGACAGCCCCCGCTGGCTTGCTATCTTGCCCGCGGGGGGCTGCCTTCGGGCCCGGGGCAGCGGCAGCGATGCCAGCAGGGGGAAAAATCGGCAGCGCGGACGCGGGGACAGCCCCCGCTGGCTTGCTATCTTGCCCGCGGGGGGGCTGCCTTCGGGCCCGGGGCCCCTGCGCTCGTGCCTGCCCCCGCGCGGGAGAGGCTGGGCGCTGCTGGGGCCAGCCCGACGTCGCTGGCCGCGCATGCGCGCTGCCGGTTTTCTCGCATCCCGCCAAGAAAACGTCGTGCGTTCCACATGAAACCAATCCAGTAAAATCAGCCATATTTTTGTGAGGCTGCCAGCCAAATTTGGGGTCATTCCGGGCCGGTTCCTATTTTTGCGTATTTCCTTGATTTTTAATGGTAGGAAAAAAAAAAAAATACTTCCCGACCTCGAAAAAATCTGGGAAAATTTATAAAGTTGGATTGGATTTTTGCCAACCTATGTGCAAAATTTCAGCTCAAAATACCAAGAAATGAATTTTTTAGAGGGGGGGTGACAGCTGGGACCTAGTAGTGTCTACCCCTGCCAGAGCTGCAATAACACTTATAGCTCTTTAGGGGGGTGCCCCCTGGCTGGCCATGGGGCGCGCTGGCTGGCGCCCATAGGCCTGCCGCGGGGGATTTGTGGGCTGCTGCTATACTCGGACTAACGTGGGGGCCTCATGGCCCGAAGTAACGCCGCCATCGATGACCCGTTTTCCGGCCGGCGACGACCCGATTCCGACCACCGTCCCTATAAAAATCACACGCGCGCGCGCGCGCCCGCCCGCGCCCGCGCCCGCGCCCGCGTCTGCGCTTGGCGCTGGGGCGCTGGGGCCTGAGGGCCTGGGGCCCTTGGGGCCCTTGGGCGCTTGGGCGATTGGGCGCGCGCGCGCGCGGCAATGATTCCATGCCGCGCTGCGCACGGGGGCTGACGCGGGGACAGCCCCTGGCTGGCTATCTTACCCGCGGGGGGCTGCCGGGCCTTGGCCCCCTGCGCTCTTGCCTGCCCCCGCGCGGAGAGGCTACGCACACGCTGGGGCAGCGGCAGCGGCAGCGATGCCAGCAGTGGGAAAAATCGGCAGCGCGGTAAATTCCGCTGGAGGCCCGTCGTGGAAAATCGGCAGCGGCAGATTTGTTGACGAACAACAATCTGGACGCTGGGCTGGCCAGCCAGGCAGGAAAATTCGTCTAGGGGGTAGGCTCACGGCAACGGGGCTGACGCGGGGGACAGCCCCCGCTGGCTTGCTATCTTGCCCGCGGGGGGGCTGCCTTCGGGCCCGGGGCAGCGGCAGCGATGCCACCAGGGGGGAAAATCGGCAGCGCGGACAGCCCCCGCTGGCTTGCTATCTTGCCCGCGGGGGGGCTGCCTTCGGGCCCGGGGCAGCGGCAGCGATGCCAGCAGTGGGAAAAATCGGCAGCGCGGACAGCCCCCGCTGGCTTGCTATCTTGCCCGCGGGGGGGCTGCCTTCGGGCCCGGGGCAGCGGCAGCGATGCCACAGGGGAAAATCGGCAGCGCGGACAGCCCCCGCTGGCTTGCTATCTTGCCCGCGGGGGGGCTGCCTTCGGGCCCGGGGCAGCGGCAGCGATGCCACCAGGGGGGAAAATCGGCAGCGCGGACAGCCCCGCTGGCTTGCTATCTTGCCCGCGGGGGGGCTGCCTTCGGGCCCGGGGCAGCGGCAGCGATGCCAGCAGGGGGAAAAATCGGCAGCGCGGACGCGGGGACAGCCCCCGCTGGCTTGCTATCTTGCCCGCGGGGGCTGCCTTCGGGCCCGGGGCCCCTGCGCTCCCTGCCCCCGCGCGGGAGAGGCTAGGCGCTGCTGGGGCCAGCCCGACGTCGCTGGCCGCGCATGCGCGCTGCCGGTTTTCTCGCATCCCGCCAAGAAAACGTCGTGCGTTCCACATGAAACCAATCCAGTAAAATCAGCCATATTTTTGTGAGGCTGCCAGCCAAATTTGGGGTCATTCCGGGCCGGTTCCTATTTTTGCGTATTTCCTTGATTTTTAATGGTAGGAAAATAAAAAAAAATACTTCCCGACCTCGAAAAAATCTGGGAAAATTTATAAAGTTGGATTGGATTTTTGCCAACCTATGTGCAAAATTTCAGCTCAAAATACCAAGAAATGAATTTTTTAGAGGGGGGTGACAGCTGGGACCTAGTAGTGTCTACCCCTGCCAGAGCTGCAATAACACTTATAGCTCTTTAGGGGGGTGCCCCCTGGCTGGCCATGGGGCGCGCTGGCTGGCGCCCATAGGCCTGCCGCGGGGGATTTGTGGGCTGCTGCTATACTCGGACTAACGTGGGGGGCCTCATGGCCCGAAGTAACGCCGCCATCGATGACCCGTTTTCCGGCCGGCGACGACCCGATTCCGGCCACCGTCCCTGTGACCCGCTCCAAGCCGTTGGGCGCGTTGGGGCTGCTTATCCGCGGCTGCGGGCGCGCACGCACTCTGATTTGCCAGCGCTCGTGCCAACCAATAGGCAGCCCCAACGCGCCCAACGGCTTGGCGCGACGTCACGATTCCGGCCACCGTCCCCGGGACCCGCTCCAAGCCGTTGGGCGCGTTGGGGCTGCTTATCCGCGGCGTGGGCGTGGGGCCTTAACAAGCCGCGCTCGTTCCAAGGTGCTGGCAGCTGACGCGCGCCTCTCAGCTTGCCGCGACGTCCCGGTGGCGGTGGCCGGAATCCCTGCCCGTCACCCGCTCCAAG
>CAXHTJ010001090.1:25000-27500 GCA_964019445.1 Populus tremula
TCTTGCCCGCGGGGGGGCTGCCTTCGGGCCCGGGGCAGCGGCAGCGATGCCAGCAGTGGGAAAAATCGGCAGCGCGGACAGCCCCCGCTGGCTTGCTATCTTGCCCGCGGGGGGGCTGCCTTCGGGCCCGGGGCAGCGGCAGCGATGCCACCAGGGGAAAAATCGGCAGCGCGGACAGCCCCCGCTGGCTTGCTATCTTGCCCGCGGGGGGGCTGCCTTCGGGCCCGGGGCAGCGGCAGCGATGCCACCAGGGGAAAAATCGGCAGCGCGGACAGCCCCCGCTGGCTTGCTATCTTGCCCGCGGGGGGGCTGCCTTCGGGCCCGGGGCAGCGGCAGCGATGCCAGCAGGGGGAAAATCGGCAGCGCGGACAGCCCCCGCTGGCTTGCTATCTTGCCCGCGGGGGGGCTGCCTTCGGGCCCGGGGCAGCGGCAGCGATGCCACCAGGGGAAAATCGGCAGCGCGGACAGCCCCCGCTGGCTTGCTATCTTGCCCGCGGGGGGGCTGCCTTCGGGCCCGGGGCAGCGGCAGCGATGCCACCAGGGGGAAAATCGGCAGCGCGGACAGCCCCCGCTGGCTTGCTATCTTGCCCGCGGGGGGGCTGCCTTCGGGCCCGGGGCAGCGGCAGCGATGCCAGCAGTGGGAAAAATCGGCAGCGCGGACAGCCCCCGCTGGCTTGCTATCTTGCCCGCGGGGGGGCTGCCTTCGGGCCCGGGGCAGCGGCAGCGATGCCAGCAGGGGAAAATCGGCAGCGCGGACAGCCCCCGCTGGCTTGCTATCTTGCCCGCGGGGGGGCTGCCTTCGGGCCCGGGGCAGCGGCAGCGATGCCACAGGGGGAAAATCGGCAGCGCGGACAGCCCCCGCTGGCTTGCTATCTTGCCCGCGGGGGGGCTGCCTTCGGGCCCGGGGCAGCGGCAGCGATGCCACCAGGGGGGAAAATCGGCAGCGCGGACAGCCCCCGCTGGCTTGCTATCTTGCCCGCGGGGGGCTGCCTTCGGGCCCGGGGCAGCGGCAGCGATGCCAGCAGTGGGAAAAATCGGCAGCGCGGACAGCCCCCGCTGGCTTGCTATCTTGCCCGCGGGGGGGCTGCCTTCGGGCCCGGGGCAGCGGCAGCGATGCCACCAGGGGGAAAAATCGGCAGCGCGGACAGCCCCCGCTGGCTTGCTATCTTGCCCGCGGGGGGGCTGCCTTCGGGCCCGGGGCAGCGGCAGCGATGCCACCAGGGGGAAAATCGGCAGCGCGGACAGCCCCCGCTGGCTTGCTATCTTGCCCGCGGGGGGGCTGCCTTCGGGCCCGGGGCAGCGGCAGCGATGCCAGCAGGGGGAAAAATCGGCAGCGCGGACAGCCCCCGCTGGCTTGCTATCTTGCCCGCGGGGGGGCTGCCTTCGGGCCCGGGGCAGCGGCAGCGATGCCACAGGGGAAAAATCGGCAGCGCGGACAGCCCCCGCTGGCTTGCTATCTTGCCCGCGGGGGGGCTGCCTTCGGGCCCGGGGCAGCGGCAGCGATGCCAGCAGGGGAAAAATCGGCAGCGCGGACGCGGGGACAGCCCCCGCTGGCTTGCTATCTTGCCCGCGGGGGCTGCCTTCGGGCCCGGGGCCCCTGCGCTCGTGCCTGCCCCCGCGCGGGAGAGGCTAGGCGCTGCTGGGGCCAGCCCGACGTCGCTGGCCGCGCATGCGCGCTGCCGGTTTTCTCGCATCCCGCCAAGAAAACGTCGTGCGTTCCACATGAAACCAATCCAGTAAAATCAGCCATATTTTTGTGAGGCTGCCAGCCAAATTTGGGGTCATTCCGGGCCGGTTCCTATTTTTGCGTATTTCCTTGATTTTTAATGGTAGGAAAATAAAAAAAAATACTTCCCGACCTCGAAAAAATCTGGGAAAATTTATAAAGTTGGATTGGATTTTTTGCCAACCTATGTGCAAAATTTCAGCTCAAAATACCAAGAAATGAATTTTTTAGAGGGGGGGTGACAGCTGGGACCTAGTAGTGTCTACCCCTGCCAGAGCTGCAATAACACTTATAGCTCTTTAGGGGGGTGCCCCTGGCTGGCCATGGGGCGCGCTGGCTGGCGCCCATAGGCCTGCCGCGGGGGATTTGTGGGCTGCTGCTATACTCGGACTAACGTGGGGGGCCTCATGGCCCGAAGTAACGCCGCCATCGATGACCCGTTTTCCGGCCGGCGACGACCCGATTCCGGCCACCGTCCCTGTGACCCGCTCCAAGCCGTTGGGCGCGTTGGGGCTGCTTATCCGCGGCTGCGGGCGCGCACGCACTCTGATTTGCCAGCGCTCGTGCCAACCAATAGGCAGCCCCAACGCGCCCAACGGCTTGGCGCGACGTCACGATTCCGGCCACCGTCCCCGGGACCCGCTCCAAGCCGTTGGGCGCGTTGGGGCTGCTTATCCGCGGCGTGGGCGTGGGGCCTTAACAAGCCGCGCTCGTTCCAAGGTGCTGGCAGCTGACGCGCGCCTCTCAGCTTGCCGCGACGTCCCGGTGGCGGTG
>CAXHTJ010001090.1:37500-40000 GCA_964019445.1 Populus tremula
AATCGGCAGCGCGGACAGCCCCCGCTGGCTTGCTATCTTGCCCGCGGGGGGGCTGCCTTCGGGCCCGGGGCAGCGGCAGCGATGCCAGCAGTGGGAAAAATCGGCAGCGCGGACAGCCCCCGCTGGCTTGCTATCTTGCCCGCGGGGGGCTGCCTTCGGGCCCGGGGCAGCGGCAGCGATGCCAGCAGTGGGAAAAATCGGCAGCGCGGACAGCCCCCGCTGGCTTGCTATCTTGCCCGCGGGGGGGCTGCCTTCGGGCCCGGGGCAGCGGCAGCGATGCCAGCAGTGGGAAAAATCGGCAGCGCGGACAGCCCCCGCTGGCTTGCTATCTTGCCCGCGGGGGGGCTGCCTTCGGGCCCGGGGCAGCGGCAGCGATGCCAGCAGGGGGGAAAATCGGCAGCGCGGACAGCCCCCGCTGGCTTGCTATCTTGCCCGCGGGGGGGCTGCCTTCGGGCCCGGGGCAGCGGCAGCGATGCCACCAGGGGGAAAATCGGCAGCGCGGACAGCCCCCGCTGGCTTGCTATCTTGCCCGCGGGGGGGCTGCCTTCGGGCCCGGGGCAGCGGCAGCGATGCCACCAGGGGGGAAAATCGGCAGCGCGGACAGCCCCCGCTGGCTTGCTATCTTGCCCGCGGGGGGGCTGCCTTCGGGCCCGGGGCAGCGGCAGCGATGCCAGGGGGAAAAATCGGCAGCGCGGACAGCCCCCGCTGGCTTGCTATCTTGCCCGCGGGGGGGCTGCCTTCGGGCCCGGGGCAGCGGCAGCGATGCCACCAGGGGGAAAATCGGCAGCGCGGACAGCCCCCGCTGGCTTGCTATCTTGCCCGCGGGGGGCTGCCTTCGGGCCCGGGGCAGCGGCAGCGATGCCAGGGGGAAAATCGGCAGCGCGGACAGCCCCCGCTGGCTTGCTATCTTGCCCGCGGGGGGGCTGCCTTCGGGCCCGGGGCAGCGGCAGCGATGCCACCAGGGGGAAAATCGGCAGCGCGGACAGCCCCCGCTGGCTTGCTATCTTGCCCGCGGGGGGGCTGCCTTCGGGCCCGGGGCAGCGGCAGCGATGCCAGCAGTGGGAAAAATCGGCAGCGCGGACAGCCCCCGCTGGCTTGCTATCTTGCCCGCGGGGGGGCTGCCTTCGGGCCCGGGGCAGCGGCAGCGATGCCACCAGGGGGAAAAATCGGCAGCGCGGACAGCCCCCGCTGGCTTGCTATCTTGCCCGCGGGGGGGCTGCCTTCGGGCCCGGGGCAGCGGCAGCGATGCCACCAGGGGGGAAAATCGGCAGCGCGGACAGCCCCCGCTGGCTTGCTATCTTGCCCGCGGGGGGGCTGCCTTCGGGCCCGGGGCAGCGGCAGCGATGCCAGCAGGGGGAAAAATCGGCAGCGCGGACGCGGGGACAGCCCCCGCTGGCTTGCTATCTTGCCCGCGGGGGGGCTGCCTTCGGGCCCGGGGCCCCTGCGCTCGTGCCTGCCCCCCGCGCGGGAGAGGCTAGGCGCTGCTGGGGCCAGCCCGACGTCGCTGGCCGCGCATGCGCGCTGCCGGTTTTCTCGCATCCCGCCAAGAAAACGTCGTGCGTTCCACATGAAACCAATCCAGTAAAATCAGCCATATTTTTGTGAGGCTGCCAGCCAAATTTGGGGTCATTCCGGGCCGGTTCCTATTTTTGCGTATTTCCTTGATTTTTAATGGTAGGAAAATAAAAAAAAATACTTCCCGACCTCGAAAAAATCTGGGAAAATTTATAAAGTTGGATTGGATTTTTGCCAACCTATGTGCAAAATTTCAGCTCAAAATACCAAGAAATGAATTTTTTAGAGGGGGGGTGACAGCTGGGACCTAGTAGTGTCTACCCCTGCCAGAGCTGCAATAACACTTATAGCTCTTTAGGGGGGTGCCCCCTGGCTGGCCATGGGGCGCGCTGGCTGGCGCCCATAGGCCTGCCGCGGGGGATTTGTGGGCTGCTGCTATACTCGGACTAACGTGGGGGGCCTCATGGCCCGAAGTAACGCCGCCATCGATGACCCGTTTTCCGGCCGGCGACGACCCGATTCCGGCCACCGTCCCTGTGACCCGCTCCAAGCCGTTGGGCGCGTTGGGGCTGCTTATCCGCGGCTGCGGGCGCGCACGCACTCTGATTTGCCAGCGCTCGTGCCAACCAATAGGCAGCCCCAACGCGCCCAACGGCTTGGCGCGACGTCACGATTCCGGCCACCGTCCCCGGGACCCGCTCCAAGCCGTTGGGCGCGTTGGGGCTGCTTATCCGCGGCGTGGGCGTGGGGCCTTAACAAGCCGCGCTCGTTCCAAGGTGCTGGCAGCTGACGCGCGCCTCTCAGCTTGCCGCGACGTCCCGGTGGCGGTGGCCGGAATCCCTGCCCGTCACCCGCTCCAAGCCGTTGGGCGCGTTGGGGCTGCTTATCCGCGGTCTCGGGTGTGGGGCCTTAACAGGATTCCCCTCGTGCCAAGGTGCTGGCGGCCCCAACGCGCCCAACGGCTTGGCGCTACGTAACGGCGACG
>CAXHTJ010001091.1:0-52730 GCA_964019445.1 Populus tremula
CCCCGGAACCCAGTTCCACGAATGACGTTGAAATCTACAGCGCCCATCGACTACATCAGAATCAGAAATCAGTGACGAATACTGAGACCCTAGCGAACAAGAAATCATCTCCGTAACCTAGTTGCACGGAAGACGCGAAATCTTTAGCGCCTATAGACTACGTCTGAATCAGAAATTGTTCACGAAAACGGAGTCCCTAGCTACCCATAAATAATCCCCGTAACCCAATTCCACGGCTGACGGTGAAATCTACAGCACCCATCGACACGTAAGAATAAAAAATCATTGATGAAAACTAAGTCCCTAGTCCCTAGGAAATCATCGTCGGAACCCAATTCCACGGCTGACGCTGAAATCTACAGCGCCAATCGACTATGTCAGAATAAAAAATCATTGACCAAAACTGAGTCCCTAGCGACCAAGAAATCATCTCCGGAACCCAGTTCCGCGGCTGACGCTGAAATATACAGCACCCATCGACTACGTCAGAATCAGAAATCATTGACGACAACCAGGTCCCTAGCGACCCATAAATCATCTCTAGAACCAAGTTCCACACCTGACGCTGAAATCTACAGCGCCCATAGACTACGTCAGAATAAGAAATCCTGGACGAAAACCGAGTCCCTAGCGACCCATAAATCATCGCCGGAACCCAGTTCCACGGCTGATGCTGAAATCTACAGCGCCCATCGAATACGTCAGAATCAGAAATCAGTGACGAATACTGAGACCCTAGCGAACCAGAAATCATCTCCGGAACCTAGTTCCACGGCTGACGCTGAAATCTACAGCGCCCATGGACTACGTCAGAATCATAAATCATTGAAGAAGACCGAGTCCCTAGCGACCCATAAATTATCTCTGGAACCCAGTTCCACGGCTGACGCTGAAATCTTCAGCGCCCATAGACTACGTCAGAATAAGAAATCCTGGACGAAAACCGAGTCCCTAGTCCCTAGGAAATCATCGCCGGAACCCAGTGCCACGGCTGACGCTGAAATCTACAGCGCCAATCGACTACGTCAGAATGAAAAACCATTGACCAAAACTGAGTCCCTAGCGACCAAGAAATCATCTCCGGAACCCAGTTCCACGGCTAACGCTGAAATCTTCAGCGCCTACAGACTACGTCAGAATCAGATATCCTTGTCAAAAACCGAGTCCCTATTTCAGCGCCTATCGACTACGTCAGAATCAGAAATCATTGACGAAAACCAGGTCCCTAGCGACCCATAAATCATCCCCGGAACCCAATTCCACAATTGACGCTGAAATCTACAGCGACCATAGACTACGTCAGAATCAGAAATCCTGGACGAAAACCGAGTCCCTAGCGACCCATAAATCATCCCCGGAACCAGTTCCACGGCTGACGCTGAAATCTTCAGCGCCTATAGACTACGTCAGAATCAGATATCCTTGACGAAAACCGAGTCCCTAGCGACCCATAAATCAACCCCGGAACCCAGTTCCACGGCTGACGCTGAAATCTACAGCGCCCATCGACTACGTCAGAATCAGAAATCATTGACGAATACTGAGTCCCTAGCGACCAAGAAATCATCTCCGGAACCTAGTTCCACGGCTGACGCTGAAATCCACAACGCCTATCGACTAGATCAGAATCAGAAATCGTTGATGAAAACAGAGTCCCTAGGGACCATAAATAATCCCCGTAACCCAGTTCCACGGCTGACGGGGAAATCTACAGCACCCATCGATACGTAAGAATAAAAAATCATTGACGAAAACTAAGTCCCTAGTCCCTAGGAAATCATCGTCGGAACCCAGTGCCACGGCTGACGCTGAAATCTATAACGCCAATGGACTACGTCAGAATCAAAAATCATTGACCAAAACTGAGTCCCTAGCGACCAAGACATCATCTCCGGAACCCAGTTCCACGGCTGACGCTGAAATCTACAGCGCCCATGGACTACGTCAGAATCATAAATCATTGAAGAAGACCGAGTCCCTAGCGACCCATAAATATCTCTGGAACTCAGTTCCACGGCTGACGCTGAAATCTTCAGCGCCCATCGACTACGTCAGAATCAGAAATCAGTGACGAATACGGAGACCCTAGCGAACAATAAATCATCTCCGGAACCCAGTTCCACGGCTGACGCTGAAATCTACAGCGTCCATCGACTACGTGAGAATCATAAATCATTGACGAAAGCCGAGTCCCTAGCGACCCATAAATCATCCCCGGAACCCAGTTCCACGGATGACGCTGAAATCTACAGCGCCCATCGACTACGTCAGAATCAAAAATCAGTGACGAATACTGAGTCCCTAGCGACCAAGAAATCATCTCCGGAACCTCGTTCCATGGCTAACGCTGAAATCCACAACGCCTATCGACTAGATCAGAATCAGAAATCCTGGACGAAAACCGAGTCCCTAGCGACCAAGAAATCATCTCTAGAACCCAGTTCCATGGCTGACGCTGAAATGTACAGCACCCATCGACTACGTCAGAATCAGAAATCAGTGACGAATACGGAGACCCTAGCGAATAAGAAATCATCTCCGGAACCCAGTTCCACGGCTGACGCTGAAATCTACATCGACCATAGACTACGTCAGAATCAGAAATCCTGGACGAAAACCGAGTCCCTAGCGACCCATAAATCATCCCCGGAACCAGTTCCACGGCTGACGCTGAAATCTTCAGCGCCTATAGACTACGTCAGAATCAGATATCCTTGACGAAAACCGAGTCCCTAGCGACCCATAAATCAACCCCGGAACCCAGTTCCACGGCTGACGCTGAAATATTCAGCGCCTATACACTACGTTAGAATCAAAAATCAGTGATGAATACTGAGACCCTAGCGAACCAGAAATCATCTCCGGAACCCAGTTCCACGGCTAACGCTGAAATCTAAAGCGCCCATGGACTACGTCAGAATCAGAAATCATTGACGAAAGCCGAGTCCCTAGCGACCCATAAATCATCCCCGGAACCCAGTTCCACGGATGACGCTGAAATTTTCATTCGACCATCGACTACGTCAGAATCAGAAATCAATGATGAATACTAAGACCCTAGCGAACAAGAAATCATCTCCGGAACCTAGTTCCACGGCTGACGCTGAAATCCACAACGCCTATCGACTAGATCAGAATCAGAAATCGCTGATGAAAACCGAGTCCCTAGCGACCCATAAATAATCCCCGTAACCCAGTTCCACGGCTGACGGGGAAATCTACAGCACCCATCGACACGTAAGAATAAAAAATCATTGACCAAATCTGAGTCCCTAGCGACCAAGACATCATCTCCGGAACCCAGTTCCACGGCTGACGCTGAAATCTACAGCGCCCATGGACTACGTCAGAATCATAAATCATTGAAGAAGACCGAGTCCCTAGCGACCCATAAATATCTCTGGAACTCAGTTCCACGGCTGACGCTGAAATCTTCAGCGCCCATCGACTACGTCAGAATCAGAAATCAGTGACGAATACTGAGACCCTAGCGAACAATAAATCATCTCCGGAACCCAGTTCCACGGCTGACGCTGAAATCTACAGCGTCCATCGACTACGTGAGAATCATAAATCATTGACGAAAGCCGAGTCCCTAGCGACCCATAAATCATCCCCGGAACCCAGTTCCACGGATGACTCTAAAATCTACAGCTCCCATCGACTACGTAAGAATCAGAAATCAGTGACGAATACTGAGTCCCTAGCGACCAAGAAATCATCTCCGGAACCTAGTTCCACGGCTGACGCTGAAATCCACAACGCCTATCGACTAGATCAGAATCAGAAATCGTTGATGAAAACAGAGTCCCTAGGGACCATACATAATCCCCGTAACCCAGTTCCACGGCTACCGGGGAAATCTACAGCACCCATCGATACGTAAGAATAAAAAATCATTGACGAAAACTGAGTCCCTAGTCCCTAGGAAATCATCGCCGGAACCCAGTGCCACGGCTGACACTGAAATCTACAACGCCAATCGACTACGTCAGAATCAAAAATCATTGACCAAAACTGAGTCCCTAGCGACCAAGACATCATCTTCGGAATCCAGTTCCACGGCTGACGCTGAAATCTACAGCGCCCATGGACTACGTCAGAATCATAAATCATTGAAGAAGACCGAGTCCCTAGCGACCCATAAATATCTCTGGAACCGAGTTCCACGGCTGACGCTGAAATCTTCAGCGCCCATCGACTACGTCAGAATCAGAAATCAGTGACGAATACTGAGACCCTAGCGAACAATAAATCATCTCCGGACTGACGCTGAAATCTACAGCGTCCATCGACTACGTGAGAATCATAAATCATTGACGAAAGCCGAGTCCCTAGCGACCCATAAATCATCCCCGGAACCCAGTTCTACGCATGATGCTGAAATCTTCAGCGACCATCGACTACGTAAGAATCAGAAATCAGTGACGAATACTGAGTCCCTAGCGACCAAGAAATCATCTCCGGAACCTAGTTCCACGGCTGACGCTGAAATCCACAACGCCTATCGACTAGATCAGAATCAGAAATCGTTGATGAAAACAGAGTCCCTAGGGACCATACATAATCCCCGTAACCCAGTTCCACGGCTACCGGGGAAATCTACAGCACCCATCGATACGTAAGAATAAAAAATCATTGACGAAAACTGAGTCCCTAGTCCCTAGGAAATCATCGCCGGAACCCAGTGCCACGGCTGACGCTGAAATCTACAACGCCAATCGACTACGTCAGAATCAAAAATCATTGACCAAAACTGAGTCCCTAGCGACCAAGACATCATCTTCGGAATCCAGTTCCACGGCTGACGCTGAAATCTACAGCGCCCATGGACTACGTCAGAATCATAAATCATTGAAGAAGACCGAGTCCCTAGCGACCCATAAATATCTCTGGAACCGAGTTCCACGGCTGACGCTGAAATCTTCAGCGCCCATCGACTACGTCAGAATCAGAAATCAGTGACGAATACTGAGACCCTAGCGAACAATAAATCATCTCCGGAACCCAGTTCCACGGCTGACGCTGAAATCTACAGCGTCCATCGACTACGTGAGAATCATAAATCATTGACGAAAGCCGAGTCCCTAGCGACCCATAAATCATCCCCGGAACCCAGTTCTACGCATGATGCTGAAATCTTCAGCGACCATCGACTACGTAAGAATCAGAAATCAGTGACGAATACTGAGTCCCTAGCGACCAAGAAATCATCTCCGGAACCTAGTTCCACGGCTGACGCTGAAATCCACAACGCCTATCGACTAGATCAGAATCAGAAATCGTTGATGAAAACCGAGTCCCTAGCGACCCATAAATAATCCCCGTAACATAGTTCCACGGCTGACGGGGAAATCTACAGCACCCATCGACACGTAAGAATAAAAAATCATTGACGAAAACTGAGTCCCTACTCCCTAGGACATCATCGCCGGAACCCAGTGCCACGGCTAACGCTGAAATCTACAGCGCCAATCGACTACGTCAGAATAAAAAATCATTGACCAAAACTGAGTCCCTAGCGACCAAGACATCATCTTCGGAACCCAATTCCACGGCTGACGCTGAAATCTACAGCGTCCATCGACTACGTGAGAATCATAAATCATTGACGAAAACCGAGTCCCTAGCGACCCATAAATCATCCCCGGAACCCAGTTCCACGGATGACGCTGATATCTACAGCGCCCATCGACTACGTCAGAATCAGAAATCATTGACAAATACTGAGTCCCTAGCGACCAAGAAATCATCTCCGGAACCTAGTTCCACGGCTGACGCTGAAATCCACAACGCCTATCGACTAGATCAGAATCAGAAATCGTTGATGAAAACAGAGTCCCTAGGGACCATAAATAATCCCCGTAACCCAGTTCGACGGCTGATGGGGAAATCTACAGCACCCATCGACACGTAAGAATAAAATATCATTGACGAAAACTGAGTCCCTAGTCCCTAGGAAATCATCGCCGGAACCCAGTGCCACGGCTAACGCTGAAATCTACAGCGCCAATCGACTACGTCAGAATAAAAAATCATTGACCAAAACTGAGTCCCTAGCGACCAAGAAATCATCTCCGGAACCCAGTTCCACGGCTGACGCTGAAATCTACAACGCCCATCGACTACGTCAGAATCAGAAATCATTGACGAAAACCAGATCCCTAGCGACCCATAAATTATCTCTGGAACTCAGTTCCACGGCTGACGCTGAAATCTACAACGCCCATCGACTACGTCAGAATCAGAAATCATTGACGAAAACCAGGTCCCTAGCGACCCATAAATTATCTCTGGAACTCAGTTCCACGGCTAACGCTGAAATCTACAGCGCCCATGGACTACGTCAGAATCATAAATCATTGAAGAAGACCGAGTCCCTAGAGACCCATAAATTATCTCTGAAACTCAGTTCCACGGCTGACGCTGAAATCTTCAGCGCCCATCGACTATGTCAGAATCAGAAATCATTGACGAAAACCAGGTCCCTAGCGACCCATAAATCATCTCTGGAACCAAGTTCCACACCTGACGCTGAAATCTACAGCGCCCACAGACTACGTCAGAATAAGAAATCCTGGACGCAAACCGAGTCCCTAGCGACCCATAAATCATCCCCGGAACCCGGTTCCACGGCCGACGCCAAAATCTACAGCGCCCATCGAATACGTCAGAATCAGAAATCAGTGACGAATACTGAGACCCTAGCGAACCAGAAATCATCTCCGGAACCTAGTTCCACAAAAGACGTTGAAATCTTCAGCGCCTATACACTACGTCAGAATCAGATGTCCTGGACGAAAACGGAGTCCCTTGCGAGCCATAAATCATCACCAGAACGCTGTTCCACGGCTGACGTTGAAATCTACAGCGTCAATCGACTACGTCAGAATAAAAAATCATTGACAAAAACTGAGTCCCTAGCGACCAAGACATCATCTCCGGAACCCAGTTCCACGGCTGACGCTGAAATCTACAGCGCCCATGGACTACGTCAGAATCATAAATCATTGAAGAAGACCGAGTCCCTAGCGACCCATAAATTATCTCTAGAACTCAGTTCCACGGCTGACGCTGAAATCTTCAGCGCCCATCGACTACGTCAGAATCAGAAATCATTGACGAAAACCAGGTCCCTAGCGACCCATAAATCATCTCTGGATCCAAGTTCCACACCTGACGCTGAAATCTACAGCGCCCATAGACTACGTCAGAATAAGAAATCCTGGACGCAAACCGAGTCCCTAGCGACCCATAAATCATCACCGGAACCCGGTTCCACGGCCGACGCTAAAATCTACAGCGCCCATCGAATACATCAGAATCAGAAATCAGTGACGAATACTGAGACCCTAGCGAACCAGAAATCATCTCCGGAACCTAGTTCCACAAAAGACGTTGAAATCTTCAGCGCCTATAGACTACGTCAGAATCAGATGTCCTGGACGAAAACGGAGTCCCTTGCGAGCCATAAATCATCACCGGAACGCTGTTCCACGGCTGACGTTGAAATCTACAGCGTCAATCGACTACGTCAGAATAAAAAATCATTGATAAAAACTAAGACCCTAGTCCCTAGGAAATCATCGCCGGAACCCAGTGCCACGGCTAACGCTGAAATCTACAGCGCCAATCGACTACGTCAGAATCAAAAATCATTGACCAAAAGACCGAGTCCCTAGCGACCCATAAATATCTCTGGAACTCAGTTCCACGGCTGACGCTGAAATCTTCAGCGCCCATCGACTACGTCAGAATCAGAAATCAGTGACGAATACTGAGACCCTAGCGAACAATAAATCATCTCCGGAACCCAGGTCCACGGCTGACGCTGAAATCTACAGCGTCCATCGACTACGTGAGAATCATAAATCATTGACGAAAGCCGAGTCCCTAGCGACCCATAAATCATCCCCGGAACCCAGTTCCACAGATGACACTGAAATCTACAGCGCCCATCGACTACGTCAGAATCACAAATCAGTGACGAATACTGAGTCCCTAGCGACCAAGAAATCATCTCCGGAACCTAGTTCCACGGCTGACGCTGAAATCCACAACGCCTATCGACTAGATCAGAATCAGAAATCGTTGATGAAAACAGAGTCCCTAGGGACCATAAATAATCCCTGTAACCCAGTTCCACGGCTGACGGGGAAATCTACAGCACCCATCGACACGTAAGAATAAAAAATCATTGACGAAAACTGAGTCCCTAGTCCCTAGGAAATCATCGTCGGAACCCAGTGCCACGGCTGACGCTGAAATCTACAGCGCCACTCGACTACGTCAGAATCAAAAATCATTGACCAAAACTGAGTCCCTAGCGACCAAGAAATCATCTCCGGAACCCAGTTCCACGGCTGACGCTGAAATCTACAGCGCCCATCGACTACGTCAGAATCAGAAATCATTGACGAAAACCAGATCCCTAGCGACCCATAAATTATCTCTGGAACTCGGTTCCACGGCTGACGCTGAAATCTACAGCGCCCATCGACTACGTCAGAATCATGAAATCATTGACGAAAACCAGGTCCCTAGCGACCCATAAATTATCTCTGGAACTCAGTTCCACGGCTGACGCTGAAATCTACAGCGCCCATGGACTACGTCAGAATCATAAATCATTGAAGAAGACCGAGTCCCTAGCGACCCATAAATTATCTCTGGAACTCAGTTCCACGGCTGACGCTGAAATCTTCAGCGCCCATCGACTATGTCAGAATCAGAAATCATTGACGAAAACCAGGTCCCTAGCGACCCATAAATCATCTCTGGAACTCAGTTCCACGGCTGACGCTGAAATCTTCAGCGCCCATCGACTATGTCAGAATAAGAAATCCTGGACGCAAACCGAGTCCCTAGCGACCCATAAATCATCTCTGGATCGAAGTTCCACACCTGACTCTGAAATCTACAGCGCCCATAGACTACGTCAGAATAAGAAATCCTGGACGCAAACCGCGTCCCTAGCGACCCATAAATCATCCCCGGAACCCGGTTCCACGGCCGACGCTAAAATCTACAGCGCCCATCGAATACGTCAGAATCAGAAATCAGTGACGAATACTGAGACCCTAGCGAACCAGAAATCATCTCCGGAACCTAGTTCCACAAAAGACGTTGAAATCTTCAAGCGCCTATACACTACGTCAGAATCAGATGTCCTGGACGAAAACGGAGTCCCTTGCGAGCCATAAATCATCACCAGAACGCTGTTCCACGGCTGACGTTGAAATCTACAGCGTCAATCGACTACGTCAGAATAAAAAATCATTGACAAAAACTGAGTCCCTAGCGACCAAGACATCATCTCCGGAACCCAGTTCCACGGCTGACGCTGAAATCTACAGCGCCCATGGACTACGTCAGAATCATAAATCATTGAAGAAGACCGAGTCCCTAGCGACCCATAAATTATCTCTGGAACCCAGTTCCACGGCTGACGCTGAAATCTACAGCGTCCATCGACTACGTGAGAATCATAAATCATTGACGAAAGCCGAGTCCCTAGCGACCCATAAATCATCCCCGGAACGCTGTTCCACGGCTGACGTTGAAATCTACAGCGTCAATCGACTACGTCAGAATAAAAAAATCATTGACTAAAACTGGGTCCCTAGCGACCAAGACAGAATCAGATATCCTTGACGAAAACCGAGTCCCTAGCGACCCATAAATCAACCCCGGAACATAGTTCCACGGCTGACGCTGAAATATTCAGCGCCTATAGACTACGTCAGAATCAGAAATCAGTGACGAATACTGAGACCCTAGCGAACAATAAATCATCTCCGGAACCCAGTTCCACGGCTGACGCTGAAATATTCAGCGCCTATAGACTACGTCAGAATCAGAAATCAGTGACGAATACTGAGACCCTAGCGAACAATAAATCATCTCTGGAACCCAGTTCCACGGCTGACGCTGAAATTACAGCGTCCATCGACTACGTGAGAATCATAAATCATTGACGAAAGCCGAGTCCCTAGCGACCCATAAATCATCCCGGAACCTAGTTCCACGGATGACTCTGAATCTACAGCTCCCATCGACTACGTAAGAATCAGAAATCAGTGACGAATACTGAGTCCCTAGCGACCAAGAAATCATCTCCGGAACCTAGTTCCACGGCTGATGCTGAAATCCACAACGCCTATCGACTAGATCAGAATCAGAAATCGTTGATGAAAACCGAGTCCCTAGCGACCCATAAATAATCCCCGTAACATAGTTCCACGGCTGACGGGGAAATCTACAGCACCCATCGACACGTAAGAATAAAAAATCATTGATGAATACTAAGACCCTAGCGAACAAGAAATCATCTCCGGAACCTAGTTCCACGGCTGACGCTGAACTATTCAGCGCCTATAGGCTACGTTAGAATCAGATATCAGTGATGAATAATGAGACCCTAGCGAACCAGAAATCATCTCCGGAACCCAGTTCCACGGCTGACGCTGAAATCTAAAGCGCCCATGGACTACGTCAGAATCAGAAATCATTGACGAAAGCCGAGTCCCTACGGACCCATAAATAATCCCCAGAACCCAGTTCCACGGATGACGCTGAAATCTTCAGCGCCCATCGACTATGTCAGAATAAGAAATCCTGGACGCAAACCGAGTCCCTAGCGACCCATAAATCATCCCCGGAACCCGGTTCCACGGCCTACGCTAAAATCTACAGCGCCCATCGAATACGTCAGAATCAGAAATCAGTGACGAATACTGAGACCCTAGCGAACCAGAAATCATCTCCGGAACCTAGTTCCACAAAAGACGTTGAAATCTTCAGCGCCTATAGACTACGTAGAATCAGATGTCCTGGACGAAAACGGAGTCCCTTGCGAGCCATAAATCATCACTAGAACGCTGTTCCACGGCTGACGTTGAAATCTACAGCGTCAATCGACTACGTCAGAATAAAAAATCATTGTCAAAAACTGAGTCCCTAGCGACCAAGACATCATCTCCGGAACCCAGTTCCACGGCTGACGCTGAAATCTACAGCGCCCATGGACTACGTCAGAATCATAAATCATTGAAGAAGACCGAGTCCCTAGCGACCCATAAATTATCTCTGGAACCCAGTTCCACGGCTGACGCTGAAATCTACAGCGTCCATCGACTACGTGAGAATCATAAATCATTGACGAAAGCCGAGTCCCTAGCGACCCATAAATCATCCCCGGAACCCAGTTCCATAGATGACACTGAAATCTACAGCGCCCATCGACTACGTCAGAATCACAAATCAGTGACGAATACTGAGTCCCTAGCGACCAAGAAATCATCTCCGGAACCTAGTTCCACGGCTGACGCTGAAATCCACAACGCTATCGACTAGATCAGAATCAGAAATCGTTGATGAAAACAGAGTCCCTAGGGACCATAAATAATCCCTGTAACCCAGTTCCACGGCTGACGGGGAAATCTACAGCACCCATCGACACGTAAGAATAAAAAATCATTGACGAAAACTGAGTCCCTAGCGAACAAGAAATCATCATCGGAACCCAGTGCCACGGCTGACGCTGAAATATTCAGCGCCTATAGGCTACGTTAGAATCAGATATCAGTGATGAATAATGAGACCCTAGCGAACCAGAAATCATCTCCGGAACCCAGTTCCACGGCTAACGCTGAAATCTAAAGCGCCCATGGACTACGTCAGAATCAGAAATCATTGACGAAAGCCGAGTCCCTACGGACCCATAAATAATCCCCAGAACCCAGTTCCACGGATGACGCTGAAATCTTCAGCGACCATCGACTACGTCAGAATCAGAAATCAGTGATGAATACTAAGACCCTAGCGAACAAGAAATCATCTCCGGAACCTAGTTCCACGGCTGACGCTGAAATCCACAATGCCTATGGAGTAGATCAGAATCAGAAATCGTTGATGAAAACCGAGTCCCTAGCGACCCATAAATAATCCCCGTAACCCAGTTCCACGGCTGACGGGGAAATCTACAGCACCCATCGACACGTAAGAATAAAAAATCATTGACGAAATCTGAGTCCCTAGTCCCTAGGAAATCATCGCGGAACCCAGTGCCACGGCTGACGCTGAAATCTACAGCGCCAATCGACTACGTCAGAATCAAAAATCATTGACCAAAACTGAGTCCCTAGCGACCCATAAATTATCTCTGGAACTCGGTTCCACGGCTGACGCTGAAATCTTCAGCGCCCATCGACTACGTTAGAATCAAAAATCAGTGACGAATACTGAGACCCTAGCGAACAATAAATCATCTCCGGAACCCAGTTCCACGACTGACGCTGAAATCTACAGCGTCCATCGACTACGTGAGAATCATAAATCATTGACGAAACCCGAGTCCCTAGCGACCCATAAATCATCCCCGGAACCCAGTTCCACGGATGACGCTGAAATCTATAGCGCCCATCGACTACGTGAGAATCATAAATCATTGACGAAACCCGAGTCCCTAGCGACCAAGAAATCATCTCCGGAACCTAGTTCCACGGCTAACGCTGAAATCTTCAGTGCCTACAGACTACGTCAGAATCAGATATCCTTGACGAAAACCGAGTCCCTAGCGACCCATAAATCAACCCCGGAACCCAGTTCCACGGCTGACGCTGAAATATTCAGCGCCTATAGACTACGTTAGAATCAGAAATCAGTGATGAATAGTGAGACCCTAGCGAACCAGAAATCATCTCCGGAACCCAGTTCCACGGCTGACGCTGAAATCTAAAGCGCCCATGGACTACGTCAGAATCAGAAATCATTGACGAAAGCCGATTCCTAGCGACCCATAAATCATCCCCGGAACCCAGTTCCACGGATGACGCTGAAATCTTCAGCGACCATCGACTACGTCAGAATCAGAAATCAGTGATGAATACTAAGACCCTAGCGAACAAGAAATCATCTGCGGAACCTAGTTCCACGGCTGACGCTGAAATCCACAACGCCTATCGACTAGATCAGAATCAGAAATCGTTAATGAAAACCGAGTCCCTAGCGACCCATAAATAATCCCCGTAACCCAGTTCCACGGCTGACGGGGAAATCTACAGCACCCATCGACACGTAAGAATAAAAAATCATTGACGGAAAATTGAGTCCCTAATCCCTAGGAAATCATCGTCGGAACCCAGTGCCACGGCTGACGCTGAAATCTACAGCGCCAATCGACTACGTCAGAATCAAAAATCATTGACCAAAACTGAGTCCCTAGCGACCAAGAAATCATCTCCGGAACCCAGTTCCACGGCTGACGCTGAAATCTACAGCGCCCATCGACTACGTCAGAATCAGAAATCATTGACGAAAGCCGAGTCCCTAGCGACCCATAAATCAACCCCGGAACCCAGTTCCACGGCTGACGCTGAAATCTTCAGCGCCCATCGACTACGTCAGAATCAGAAATCAGTGACAAATACTGAGACCCTAGCGAATAAGAAATCATCTCCGGAACCCAGTTCCACGGCTGACGCTGAAATCTTCAGCGCCTATAGACTACGTCAGAATCAGATATCCTTGACGAAAACCGAGTCCCTAGCGACCCATAAATCAACCCCGGAACCCAGTTCCACGGCTGACGCTGAAATATTCAGCGCCTATAGACTAATTTAGAATCAGAAATCAGTGATGAATACTGAGACCCTAGCGAACAAGAAATCATCTCTGGAACCCCGTTCCACGGCTGACGCTGAAATCTAAAGCGCCCATGGACTACGTCAGAATCAGAAATCATTGACGAAAGCCGAGTCCCTAGCGACCCATAAATCATCCCCGGAACCCAGTTCCACGGATGACGCTGAAATCTTCAGCGACCATCGACTACGTCAGAATCAGAAATCAGTGATGAATACTAAGACCCTAGCGAACAAGAAATCATCTCCGGAACCTAGTTCCACGGTAACGCTGAAATCTTCAGTGCCTACAGACTACGTCAGAATCAGATATCCTTGACGTAAACCGAGTCCCTAGCGACCCATAAATCAACCCCGGAACCCAGTTCCACGGCTGACGCTGAAATATTCAGCGCCTATAGACTACGTCAGAATCAGAAATCAGTGACGAATACTGAGTCCCTAGCGACCAAGAAATCATCTTCGGAACCTAGTTCCACGGCTGACGCTGAAATCCACAGCGCCTATCGACTACGTCAGAATCAGAAATCATTGACGAAAACAAGGTCCCTAGCGACCCATAAATCATCTCCGGAACCCATTTCCACACCTGACGCTGAAATCTACAGCGCCCATAGACTACGTCAGAATAAGATATCCTTGACAAAAACCGAGTCCCTAGCGACCCATAAATCATCCCCGGAACCTAGTTCCACGGCTGTCGCTGAAATCTTCAGCGCCTATAGACTACGTCAGAATCAGAAATCAGTGATGAATACTGAGACCCTAGCGAACCAGAAATCATCTCCGGAATCCCGTTCCACGGCTGACGCTGAAATCTTCAGCGCCTATAGACTACGTCAGAATCAGATATCCTTGACGAAAACCGAGTCCCTAGCGACCCATAAATCAACCCCGGAACCCAGTTCCACGGCTGACGCTGAAATATTCAGCGCCTATAGACTAATTTAGAATCAGAAATCAGTGATGAATACTGAGACCCTAGCGAACCAGAAATCATCTCCGGAACCCCGTTCCACGGCTGACGCTGAAATCTAAAGCGCCCATGGACTACGTCAGAATCAGAAATCATTGACGAAAGTCGAGTCCCTAGCGACCCATAAATCATCCCCGGAACCCAGTTCCACGGATGACGCTGAAATCTTCAGCGACCATCGACTACGTCAGAATCAGAAATCAGTGATGAATACTAAGACCCTAGCGAACAAGAAATCATCTGCGGAACCTAGTTCCACGGCTGACGCTGAAATCCACAACGCCTATCGACTAGATCAGAATCAGAAATCGTTGATGAAAACCGAGTCCCTGGCGACCCATAAATAATCCCCGTAACCCAGTTCCACGGCTGACGGGGAAATCTACAGCACCCATCGACACGTAAGAATAAAAAATCTTTGACGAAAACTGCGTCCCTAGTCCCTAGGAAATCATCGCCGGAACCCAGTGCCACGGCTGACGCTGAAATCTACAGCGCCAATCGACTACGTCAGAATCAAAAATCATTGACCAAAACTGAGTCCCTAGCGACCAAGAAATCATCTCCGGAACCCAGTTCCACGGCTGACGCTGAAATCTTCAGCGCCCATCGACTACGTCAGAATCAGAAATCATTGACGAAAGCCGAGTCCCTAGCGACCCATAAATCAACCCCGGAACCCAGTTCCACGGCTGACGCTGAAATATTCAGCGCCTATAGACTATGTTAGAATCAGAAATCAGTGATGAATACTGAGACCCTAGCGAACCAGAAATCATCTCCGGAACCCCGTTCCACGGCTGACGCTGAAATCTAAAGCGCCCATGGACTACGTCAGAATCAGAAATCATTGACGAAAGCCGAGTCCCTAGCGACCCATAAATCATCCCCGGAACCCAGTTCCACGGATGACGCTGAAATCTTCAGCGACCATCGACTACGTCAGAATCAGAAATCAGTGATGAATACTAAGACCCTAGCGAACAAGAAATCATCTGCGGAACCTAGTTCCACGGCTGACGCTGAAATCCACAACGCCTATCGACTAGATCAGAATCAGAAATCGTTGATGAAACCGAGTCCCTAGCGACCCATAAATAATCCCGTAACCCAGTTCCACGGCTGACGAGGAAATCTACAGCACCCATCGACACGTAAGAATAAAAAATCATTGACGAAAACTGAGTCCCTAGTCCCTAGGAAATCATCGCCGGAACCCAGTGCCACGGCTGACGCTGAAATCTACAGCGCCAATCGACTACGTCAGAATCAAAAATCATTGAACAAAACTGAGTCCCTAGCGACCAAGAAATCATCTCCGGAACCCAGTTCCACGGCTAACGCTGAAATCTACAGCGCCCATCGACTACGTCAGAATCAGAAATCATTGACGAAAGCCGAGTCCCTAGCGACCCATAAATCACCCCGGAACCCAGTTCCACGGCTGACCGCTGAAATCTTCAGCGCCCATCGACTACGTCAGAATCAGAAATCAGTGACAAATACTGAGACCCTAGCGAATAAGAAATCATCTCCGGAACCCAGTTCCACGGCTGACGCTGAAATCTTCAGCGCCTATAGACTACGTCAGAATCAGATATCCTTTACGAAAACCGAGTCCCTAGCGACCCATAAATCAACCCGGAACCCAGTTCCACGGCTGACGCTGAAATATTCAGCGCCTATAGACTAATTTAGAATCAGAAATCAGTGATGAATACTGAGACCCTAGCGAACCAGAAATCATCTCCGGAACCCCGTTCCACGGCTGACGCTGAAATCTAAAGCGCCCATGGACTACGTCAGAATCAGAAATCATTGACGAAAGTCAAGTCCCTAGCGACCCATAAATCATCCCCGGAACCCAGTTCCACGGATGACGCTGAAATTTTCAGCGACCATCGACTACGTCAGAATCAGAAATCAGTGATGAATACTAAGACCCTAGCGAACAAGAAATCATCTGCGGAACCTAGTTCCACGGCTGACGCTGAAATCCACAACGCCTATCGACTAGATCAGAATCAAAATCGTTGATGAAAACCGAGTCCCTGGCGACCCATAAATAATCCCCGTAACCCAGTTCCACGGCTGACGGGGAAATCTACAGCACCCATCGACACGTAAGAATAAAAAATCAATGACGAAAACTGAGTCCCTAGTCCCTAGGAAATCATCGCCGGAACCCAGTGCCACGGCTGACGTTGAAATCTACAGCGCCAATCGACTACGTCAGAATCAAAAATCATTGACCAAAACTGAGTCCCTAGCGACCCATAAATCAACCCCGGAACCCAGTTCCACGGCTGACGCTGAAATATTCAGCGCCTATAGACTACGTTAGAATCAGAAATCAGTGATGAATAGTGAGACCCTAGCGAACCAGAAATCATCTCTGGAACCCCGTTCCACGGCTGACGCTGAAATCTAAAGCGCCCATGGACTACGTCAGAATCAAAAATCATTGACGAAAGCCGAGTCCCTAGCGACCCATAAATCATCCCCGGAACCCAGTTCCACGGATGACGCTGAAATCTTCAGCGACCATCGACTACGTCAGAATCAGAAATCAGTGATGAATACTAAGACCCTAGCGAACAAGAAATCATCTCCGGAACCTAGTTCCACGGCTGACGCTGAAATATTCAGCGCCTATAGGCTACGTTAGAATCAGATATCAGTGATGAATAATGAGACCCTAGCGAACCAGAAATCATCTCCGGAACCCAGTTCCACGGCTGACGCTGAAATCTAAAGTGCCCATGGACTACGTCAGAATCAGAAATCATTGACGAAAGCCGAGTCCTTACGGACCCATAAATAATCCCCGGAACCCAGTTCCACGGATGACGCTGAAATCTTCAGCGACCATCGGACTACGTCAGAATCAGAAATCAGTGATGAATACTAAGACCCTAGCGAACAAGAAATCATCTCCGGAACCTAGTTCCACGGCTGACGCTGAAATCCACAACGCCTATCGAGTAGATCAGAATCAGAAATCGTTGATGAAAACCGAGTCCCTAGCGACCCATAAATAATCCCGTAACCCAGTTCCACGGCTGACGGGGAAATCTAAGCACCCATCGACACGTAAGAATAAAAATCATTGACGAAATCTGAGTCCCTAGTCCCTAGGAAATCATCGCCGGAACCCAGTGCCACGGCTGACGCTGAAATCTACAGCGCCAATCGACTACGTCAGAATCAAAAATCATTGACCAAAACTGAGTCCCTAGCGACCCATAAATTATCTCTGGAACTCGGTTCCACAGCTGACGCTGAAATCTTCAGCGCCCATCGACTACGTTAGAATCAAAAATCAGTGACGAATACTGAGACCCTAGCGAACAATAAATCATCTCCGGAACCCAGTTCCACGACTGACGCTGAAATCTACAGCGTCCATCGACTACGTGAGAATCATAAATCATTGACGAAACCCGAGTCCCTAGCGACCCATAAATCATCCCCGGAACCCAGTTCCACGGATGACGCTGAAATCTATAGCGCCCATCGACTACGTGAGAATCATAAATCATTGACGAAACCCGAGTCCCTAGCGACCAAGAAATCATCTCCGGAACCTAGTTCCACGGCTAACGCTGAAATCTTCAGTGCCTACAGACTACGTCAGAATCAGAAATCAGTGATGAATAGTGAGACCCTAGCGAACCAGAAATCATCTCTGGAACCCCGTTCCACGGCTGACGCTGAAATCTAAAGCGCCCATGGACTACGTCAGAATCAGAAATCATTGACGAAAGTCGAGTCCCTAGCGACCCATAAATCATCCCCGGAACCCAGTTCCACGGATGACGCTGAAATTTTCAGCGACCATCGACTACGTCAGAATCAGAAATCAGTGATGAATACTAAGACCCTAGCGAACAAGAAATCATCTGCGGAACCTAGTTCCACGGCTGACGCTGAAATCCACAACGCCTATCGACTAGATCAGAATCAGAAATCGTTGATGAAAACCGAGTCCCTGGCGACCCATAAATAATCCCCGTAACCCAGTTCCACGGCTGACGGGGAAATCTACAGCACCCATCGACACGTAAGAATAAAAAATCAATGACGAAAACTGAGTCCCTAGTCCCTAGGAAATCATCGCCGGAACCCAGTGCCACGGCTGACGTTGAAATCTACAGCGCCAATCGACTACGTCAGAATCAAAAATCATTGACCAAAACTGAGTCCCTAGCGACCCATAAATCAACCCCGGAACCCAGTTCCACGGCTGACGCTGAAATATTCAGCGCCTATAGACTACGTTAGAATCAGAAATCAGTGATGAATAGTGAGACCCTAGCGAACCAGAAATCATCTCTGGAACCCCGTTCCACGGCTGACGCTGAAATCTAAAGCGCCCATGGACTACGTCAGAATCAAAAATCATTGACGAAAGCCGAGTCCCTAGCGACCCATAAATCATCCCCGGAACGCTGTTCCACGGCTGACGTTGAAATCTACAGCGTCAATCGACTACGTCAGAATAAAAAAATCATTGACTAAAACTGGGTCCCCTAGCGACCAAGACAGAATCAGATCTCCTTGACGAAAACCGAGTCCCTAGCGACCCATAAATCAACCCCGAACATAGTTTCCACGGCTGACGCTGAAATATTCAGCGCCTATAGACTACGTCAGAATCAGAAATCAGTGACGAATACTGAGACCCTAGCGAACAATAAATCATCTCCGGAACCCAGTTCCACGGCTGACGCTGAAATATTCAGCGCCTATAGACTACGTCAGAATCAGAAATCAGTGACGAATACTGAGACCCTAGCGAACAATAAATCATCTCTGGAACCCAGTTCCACGGCTGACGCTGAAATCTACAGCGTCCATCGACTACGTGAGAATCATAAATCATTGACGAAAGCCGAGTCCCTAGCGACCCATAAATCATCCCCCGGAACCTAGTTCCACGGATGACTCTGAAATCTAGCTCCCCATCGACTACGTAAGAATCAGAAATCAGTGACGAATACTGAGTCCCTAGCGACCAAGAAATCATCTCCGGAACCTAGTTCCACGGCTGATGCTGAAATCCACAACGCCTATCGACTAGATCAGAATCAGAAATCGTTGATGAAACCGAGTCCCTAGCGACCCATAAATAATCCCCGTAACCCAGTTCCACGGCTGACGGGGAAATCTACACCACCCATCGACACGTAAGAATAAAAAATCATTGACGAAATCTGAGTCCCTAGTCCCTAGGAAATCATCGCCGGAACCCAGTGCCACGGCTGACGCTGAAATCTACAGCGCCAATCGACTACGTCGAATCAAAAATCATTGACCAAAACTGAGTCCCTAGCGACCCATAAATTATCTCTGGAACTCGTTCCACGGCTGACGCTGAAATCTTCAGCGCCCATCGACTACGTTAGAATCAAAAAATCAGTGACGAATACTGAGACCCTAGCGAACAATAAATCATCTCCGGCCCAGTTCCACGACTGACGCTGAAATCTACAGCGTCCATCGACTACGTGAGATCATAAATCATTGACGAAACCCGAGTCCCTAGCGACCCATAAATCATCCCCGGAACCCAGTTCCACGGATGACGCTGAAATCTATAGCGCCCATCGACTACGTGAGAATCATAAATCATTGACGAAACCCGAGTCCCTAGCGACCAAGAAATCATCTCCGGAACCTAGTTCCACGGCTAACGCTGAAATCTTCAGTGCCTACAGACTACGTCAGAATCAGATATCCTTGACGAAAACCGAGTCCCTAGCGACCCATAAATCAACCCCGGAACCTAGTTCCACGGCTGACGCTGAAATATTCAGCGCCTATAGACTACGTTAGAATCAGAAATCAGTGATGAATAGTGAGACCCTAGCGAACCAGAAATCATCTCCGGAACCCAGTTCCACGGCTGACGCTGAAATCTAAAGCGCCCATGGACTACGTCAGAATCAGAAATCATTGACGAAAGCCGATTCCTAGCGACCCATAAATCATCCCCGGAACCCAGTTCCACGGATGACGCTGAAATCTTCAGCGACCATCGACTACGTCAGAATCAGAAATCAGTGATGAATACTAAGACCCTAGCGAACAAGAAATCATCTGCGGAACCTAGTTCCACGGCTGACGCTGAAATCCACAACGCCTATCGACTAGATCAGAATCAGAAATCGTTGATGAAAACCGAGTCCCTAGCGACCCATAAATAATCCCCGTAACCCAGTTCCACGGCTGACGGGGAAATCTACAGCACCCATCGACACGTAAGAATAAAAAATCATTGACGAAAATTGAGTCCCTAATCCCTAGGAAATCATCGTCGGAACCCAGTGCCACGGCTGACGCTGAAATCTACAGCGCCAATCGACTACGTCAGAATCAAAAATCATTGACCAAAACTGAGTCCCTAGCGACCAAGAAATCATCTCCGGAACCCAGTTCCACGGCTGACGCTGAAATCTACAGCGCCCATCGACTACGTCAGAATCAGAAATCATTGACGAAAGCCGAGTCCCTAGCGACCCATAAATCAACCCCGGAACCCAGTTCCACGGCTGACGCTGAAATCTTCAGCGCCCATCGACTACGTCAGAATCAGAAATCAGTGACAAATACTGAGACCCTAGCGAATAAGAAATCATCTCCGGAACCCAGTTCCACGGCTGACGCTGAAATCTTCAGCGCCTATAGACTACGTCAGAATCAGATATCCTTGACGAAAACCGAGTCCCTAGCGACCCATAAATCAACCCCGGAACCCAGTTCCACGGCTGACGCTGAATATTCAGCGCCTATAACTAATTTAGAATCAGAAATCAGTGATGAATACTGAGACCTAGCGAACAAGAAATCATCTCTGGAACCCCGTTCCACGGCTGACGCTGAAATCTAAAGCGCCCATGGACTACGTCAGAATCAGAAATCTTGACGAAAGCCGTCCCTAGCGACCCATAAATCATCCCCGGAACCCAGTTCCACGGATGACGCTGAAATCTTCAGCGACCATCGACTACGTCAGAATCAGAAATCAGTGATGAAATACTAAGACCCTAGCGAACAAGAAATCATCTCCGGAACCTAGTCACCACGGTAACGCTGAAAATCTTCAGTGCCTACAGACTACGTCAGAATCAGATATCTTGACGTAAACCGAGTCCCTAGCGACCCATAAATCAACCCCGGAACCCAGTTCCACGGCTGACGCTGAAATATTCAGCGCCTATAGACTACGTCAGAATCAGAAATCAGTGACGAATACTGAGTCCCTAGCGACCAAGAAATCATCTTCGGAACCTAGTTCCACGGCTGACGCTGAAATCTTCAACGCCTATAGACTACGTCAGAATCAGAAATCATTGACGAAAACAAGTCCCTAGCGACCCATAAATCATCTCCGGAACCCATTCCACACCTGACGCTGAAAATCTACAGCGCCCATAGACTACGTCAAATAAGATATCCTTGACAAAAACCGAGTCCCTAGCGACCCATAAATCATCCCCGGAACCTAGTCCACGGCTTGTCGCTGAAATCTTCAGCGCCTATAGACTACGTCAGAATCAGAAATCAGTGATGAATACTGAGACCCTAGCGAACCAGAAATCATCTCCGGAATCCCGTTCCACGGCTGACGCTGAAATCTTCAGCGCCTATAGACTACGTCAGAATCAGATATCCTTGACGAAAACCGAGTCCCTAGCGACCCATAAATCAACCCCGGAACCCAGTTCCACGGCTGACGCTGAAATATTCAGCGCCTATAGACTAATTTAGAATCAGAAATCAGTGATGAATACTAGACCCTACGCGAACCAGAAATCATCTCCGGAACCCCGTTCCACGGCTGACGCTGAAATCTAAAGCGCCCATGGACTACGTCAGAATCAGAAATCATTGACGAAAGTCGAGTCCCTAGCGACCCATAAATCATCCCCGGAACCCAGTTCCACGGATGACGCTGAAATCTTCAGCGACCATCGACTACGTCAGAATCAGAAATCAGTGATGAATACTAAGACCCTAGCGAACAAGAAATCATCTGCGGAACCTAGTTCCACGGCTGACGCTGAAATCCACAACGCCTATCGACTAGATCAGAATCAGAAATCGTTGATGAAAACCGAGTCCCTGGCGACCCATAAATAATCCCCGTAACCCAGTTCCACGGCTGACGGGGAAATCTACAGCACCCATCGACACGTAAGAATAAAAAATCTTTGACGAAAACTGAGTCCCTAGTCCCTAGGAAATCATCGCCGGAACCCAGTGCCACGGCTGACGCTGAAATCTACAGCGCCAATCGACTACGTCAGAATCAAAAATCATTGACCAAAACTGAGTCCCTAGCGACCAAGAAATCATCTCCGGAACCCAGTTCCACGGCTGACGCTGAAATCTTCAGCGCCCATCGACTACGTCAGAATCAGAAATCATTGACGAAAGCCGAGTCCCTAGCGACCCATAAATCAACCCCGGAACCCAGTTCCACGGCTGACGCTGAAATATTCAGCGCCTATAGACTATGTTAGAATCAGAAATCAGTGATGAATACTGAGACCCTAGCGAACCAGAAATCATCTCCGGAACCCCGTTCCACGGCTGACGCTGAAATCTAAAGCGCCCATGGACTACGTCAGAATCAGAAATCATTGACGAAAGCCGAGTCCCTAGCGACCCATAAATCATCCCCGGAACCCAGTTCCACGGATGACGCTGAAATCTTCAGCGACCATCGACTACGTCAGAATCAGAAATCAGTGATGAATACTAAGACCCTAGCGAACAAGAAATCATCTGCGGAACCTAGTTCCACGGCTGACGCTGAAATCCACAACGCCTATCGACTAGATCAGAATCAGAAATCGTTGATGAAAACCGAGTCCCTAGCGACCCATAAATAATCCCCGTAACCCAGTTCCACGGCTGACGAGGAAATCTACAGCACCCATCGACACGTAAGAATAAAAAATCATTGACGAAAACTGAGTCCCTAGTCCCTAGGAAATCATCGCCGGAACCCAGTGCCACGGCTGACGCTGAAATCTACAGCGCCAATCGACTACGTCAGAATCAAAAATCATTGAACAAACTGAGTCCCTAGCGACCAAGAAATCATCTCCGGAACCCAGTTCCACGGCTGACGCTGAAATCTACAGCGCCCATCGACTACGTCAGAATCAGAAATCATTGACGAAAGCCGAGTCCCTAGCGACCCATAAATCAACCCCGGAACCCAGTTCCACGGCTGACGCTGAAATCTTCAGCGCCCATCGACTACGTCAGAATCAGAAATCAGTGACAAATACTGAGACCCTAGCGAATAAGAAATCATCTCCGGAACCCAGTTCCACGGCTGACGCTGAAATCTTCAGCGCCTATAGACTACGTCAGAATCAGATATCCTTTACGAAAACCGAGTCCCTAGCGACCCATAAATCAACCCCGGAACCCAGTTCCACGGCTGACGCTGAAATATTCAGCGCCTATAGACTAATTTAGAATCAGAAATCAGTGATGAATACTGAGACCCTAGCGAACCAGAAATCATCTCCGGAACCCAGTTCCACGGCTGACGCTGAAATCTAAAGCGCCCATGGACTACGTCAGAATCAGAAATCATTGACGAAAGTCGAGTCCCTAGCGACCCATAAATCATCCCCGGAACCCAGTTCCACGGATGACGCTGAAATTTTCAGCGACCATCGACTACGTCAGAATCAGAAATCAGTGATGAATACTAAGACCCTAGCGAACAAGAAATATCTGCGGAACCTAGTTCCACGGCTGACGCTGAAATCCACAACGCCTATCGACTAGATCAGAATCAGAAATCGTTGATGAAAACCGAGTCCCTGGCGACCCATAAATAATCCCCGTAACCCAGTTCCACGGCTGACGGGGAAATCTACAGCACCCATCGACACGTAAGAATAAAAAATCAATGACGAAAACTGAGTCCCTAGTCCCTAGGAAATCATCGCCGGAACCCAGTGCCACGGCTGACGTTGAAATCTACAGCGCCAATCGACTACGTCAGAATCAAAAATCATTGACCAAAACTGAGTCCCTAGCGACCCATAAATCAACCCCGGAACCCAGTTCCACGGCTGACGCTGAAATATTCAGCGCCTATAGACTACGTTAGAATCAGAAATCAGTGATGAATAGTGAGACCCTAGCGAACCAGAAATCATCTCTGGAACCCCGTTCCACGGCTGACGCTGAAATCTAAAGCGCCCATGGACTACGTCAGAATCAAAAATCATTGACGAAAGCCGAGTCCCTAGCGACCCATAAATCATCCCCGGAACCCAGTTCCACGGATGACGCTGAAATCTTCAGCGACCATCGACTACGTCAGAATCAGAAATCAGTGATGAATACTAAGACCCTAGCGAACAAGAAATCATCTCCGGAACCTAGTTCCACGGCTGACGCTGAAATATTCAGCGCCTATAGGCTACGTTAGAATCAGATATCAGTGATGAATAATGAGACCCTAGCGAACCAGAAATCATCTCCGGAACCCAGTTCCACGGCTGACGCTGAAATCTAAAGTGCCCATGGACTACGTCAGAATCAGAAATCATTGACGAAAGCCGAGTCCTTACGGACCCATAAATAATCCCCGGAACCCAGTTCCACGGATGACGCTGAAATCTTCAGCGACCATCGACTACGTCAGAATCAGAAATCAGTGATGAATACTAAGACCCTAGCGAACAAGAAATCATCTCCGGAACCTAGTTCCACGGCTGACGCTGAAATCCACAACGCGCCTATCGAGTAGATCAGAATCAGAAATCGTTGATGAAAACCGAGTCCCTAGCGACCCATAAATAATCCCCGTAACCCAGTTCCACGGCTGACGGGGAAATCTACAGCACCCATCGACACGTAAGAATAAAAATCATTGACGAAATCTGAGTCCCTAGTCCCTAGGAAATCATCGCCGGAACCCAGTGCACGGCTGACGCTGAAATCTACAGCGCCAATCGACTACGTCAGAATCAAAAATCATTGACCAAAACTGAGTCCCTAGCGACCATAAATTATCTCTGGAACTCGTTCCACAGCTGACGCTGAAATCTTCAGCGCCATCGACTACGTTAGAATCAAAAATCAGTGACGAATACTGAGACCCTAGCGAACAATAAATCATCTCCGGAACCCAGTTCCACGACTGACGCTGAAATCTACAGCGTCCATCGACTACGTGAGAATCATAAATCATTGACGAAACCCGAGTCCCTAAGCGACCCATAAATCATCCCGGAACCAGTTCCACGGATGACGCTGAAATCTATAGCGCCCATCGACTACGTGAGAATCATAAATCATTGACGAAACCGAGTCCCTAGCGACCAGAAATCATCTCCGGAACCTAGTTCCACGGCTAACGCTGAAATCTTCAGTGCCTACAGACTACGTCAGAATCAGAAATCAGTGATGAATAGTGAGACCCTAGCGAACCAGAAATCATCTCTGGAACCCCGTTCCACGGCTGACGCTGAAATCTAAAGCGCCCATGGACTACGTCAGAATCAGAAATCATTGACGAAAGTCGAGTCCCTAGCGACCCATAAAATCATCCCCGGAACCCAGTTCCACGGATGACGCTGAAATTTTCAGCGACCATCGACTACGTCAGAATCAGAAATCAGTGATGAATACTAAGACCCTAGCGAACAAGAAATCATCTGCGGAACCTAGTTCCACCACGGCTGACGCTGAAATCCACAACGCCTATCGACTAGATCAGAATCAGAAATCGTTGATGAAAACCGAGTCCCTGGCGACCCATAAATAATCCCCGTAACCCAGTTCCACGGCTGACGGGGAAATCTACAGCACCCATCGACACGTAAGAATAAAAATCAATGACGAAAACTGAGTCCCTAGTCCCTAGGAATCATCGCCGGAACCCAGTGCCACGGCTGACGTTGAAATCTACAGCGCCAATCGACTACGTCAGAATCAAAATCATTGACCAAAACTGAGTCCCTAGCGACCCATAAATCAACCCCGGAACCCAGTTCCACGGCTGACGCTGAAATATTCAGCGCCTATAGACTACGTTAGAATCAGAAATCAGTGATGAATAGTGAGACCCTAGCGAACCAGAAATCATCTCTGGAACCCCGTTCCACGGCTGACGCTGAAATCTAAAGCGCCCATGGACTACGTCAGAATCAAAAATCATTGACGAAAGCCGAGTCCCTAGCGACCCATAAATCATCCCCGGAACGCTGTTCCACGGCTGACGTTGAAATCTACAGCGTCAATCGACTACGTCAGAATAAAAAAATCATTGACTAAAACTGGGTCCCTAGCGACCAAGACAGAATCAGATATCCTTGACGAAAACCGAGTCCCTAGCGACCCATAAATCAACCCCGGAACATAGTTCCACGGCTGACGCTGAAATATTCAGCGCCTATAGACTACGTCAGAATCAGAAATCAGTGACGAATACTGAGACCCTAGCGAACAATAAATCATCTCCGGAACCCAGTTCCACGGCTGACGCTGAAATATTCAGCGCCTATAGACTACGTCAGAATCAGAAATCAGTGACGAATACTGAGACCCTAGCGAACAATAAATCATCTCTGGAACCCAGTTCCACGGCTGACGCTGAAATCTACAGCGTCCATCGACTACGTGAGAATCATAAATCATTGACGAAAGCCGAGTCCCTAGCGACCCATAAATCATCCCCGGAACCTAGTTCCACGGATGACTCTGAAATCTACAGCTCCCATCGACTACGTAAGAATCAGAAATCAGTGACGAATACTGAGTCCCTAGCGACCAAGAAATCATCTCCGGAACCTAGTTCCACGGCTGATGCTGAAATCCACAACGCCTATCGACTAGATCAGAATCAGAAATCGTTGATGAAAACCGAGTCCCTAGCGACCCATAAATAATCCCCGTAACCCAGTTCCACGGCTGACGGGGAAATCTACACCACCCATCGACACGTAAGAATAAAAAATCATTGACGAAATCTGAGTCCCTAGTCCCTAGGAAATCATCGCCGGAACCCAGTGCCACGGCTGACGCTGAAATCTACAGCGCCAATCGACTACGTCAGAATCAAAAAATCATTGACCAAAACTGAGTCCCTAGCGACCCATAAATTATCTCTGGAACTCGTTCCACGGTGACGCTGAAATCTTAGCGCCCATCGACTACGTTAGAATCAAAAAATCAGTGACAATACTGAGACCCTAGCGAACAATAAATCATCTCCGGAACCCCAGTTCCACGACTGACGCTGAAATCTACAGCGTCCATCGACTACGTGAGAAATCATAAATCATTGACGAAAACCCGAGTCCCTAGCGACCCATAAATCATCCCGGAACCCAGTTCCACGGATGACGCTGAAATTATAGCGCCCATCGACTACGTGAGAATCATAAATCATTGACGAACCCGAGTCCCCTAGCGACCAAGAAATCATCTCCGGAACCTAGTTCCACGGCTAACGCTGAAATCTTCAGTGCCTACAGACTACGTCAGAATCAGATATCCTTGACGAAAACCGAGTCCCTAGCGACCCATAAATCAACCCCGGAACCTAGTTCCACGCTGACGCTGAAATATTCAGCGCCTATAGACTACGTTAGAATCAGAAATCAGTGATGAATAGTGAGACCCTAGCGAACCAGAAATCATCTCCGGAACCCAGTTCCACGGCTGACGCTGAAATCTAAAGCGCCCATGGACTACGTCAGAATCAGAAATCATTGACGAAAGCCGATTCCTAGCGACCCATAAATCATCCCCGGAACCCAGTTCCACGGATGACGCTGAAATCTCAGCGACCATCGACTACGTCAGAATCAGAAATCAGTGATGAATACTAAAGACCCTAGCGAACAAGAAATCATCTGCGGAACCTAGTTCCACGGCTGACGCTGAAATCCACAACGCCTATCGACTAGATCAGAATCAGAAATCGTTGATGAAAACCGAGTCCCTAGCGACCCATAAATAATCCCCGTAACCCAGTTCCACGGCTGACGGGGAAATCTACAGCACCCATCGACACGTAAGAATAAAAATCATTGACGAAAACTGAGTCCCTAATCCCTAGGAAATCATCGTCGGAACCCAGTGCCACGGCTGACGCTGAAATCTACAGCGCCAATCGACTACGTCAGAATCAAAAATCATTGACCAAAACTGAAGTCCCTAGCGACCAAGAAATCATCTCCGGAACCCAGTTCCACGGCTGACGCTGAAATCTACAGCGCCCATCGACTACGTCAGAATCAGAAATCATTGACGAAAGCCGAGTCCCTAGCGACCCATAAATCAACCCCGGAACCCAGTTCCACGGCTGACGCTGAAATCTTCAGCGCCCATCGACTACGTCAGAATCAGAAATCAGTGACAAATACTGAGACCCTAGCGAATAAGAAATCATCTCCGGAACCCAGTTCCACGGCTGACGCTGAAATCTTCAGCGCCTATAGACTACGTCAGAATCAGATATCCTTGACGAAAACCGAGTCCCTAGCGACCCATAAATCAACCCGGAACCCAGTTCCACGGCTGACGCTGAATATATTCAGCGCTATAGACTAATTTAGAATCAGAAAATCAGTGATGAATACTGAGACCCTAGCGAACAAGAAATCATCTCTGGAACCCCGTTCCACGGCTGACGCTGAAATCTAAAGCGCCCATGGACTACGTCAGAATCAGAAATCATTGACGAAAGCCGAGTCCCTAGCGACCCATAAATCATCCCCGGAACCCAGTTCCACGGATGACGCTGAAATCTTCAGCGACCATCGACTACGTCAGAATCAGAAATCAGTGATGAATACTAAGACCCTAGCGAACAAGAAATCATCTCCGGAACCTAGTTCCACGGTAACGCTGAAATCTTCAGTGCCTACAGACTACGTCAGAATCAGATATCCTTGACGTAACCGAGTCCCTAGCGACCCATAAATCAACCCCGGAACCCAGTTCCACGGCTGACGCTGAAATATTCAGCGCCTATAGACTACGTCAGAATCAGAAATCAGTGACGAATACTGAGTCCCTAGCGACCAAGAAATCATCTTCGGAACCTAGTTCCACGGCTGACGCTGAAATCCACAGCGCCTATCGACTACGTCAGAATCAGAAATCATTGACGAAAACAAGGTCCCTAGCGACCCATAAATCATCTCCGGAACCCATTTCCACACCTGACGCTGAAATCTACAGCGCCCATAGACTACGTCAGAATAAGATATCCTTGACAAAAACCGAGTTCCCTAGCGACCCATAAATCATCCCCGGAACCTAGTTCCACGGCTTGTCGCTGAAATCTTCAGCGCCTATAGACTACGTCAGAATCAGAAATCAGTGATGAAACTGAGACCCTAGCGAACCAGAAATCATCTCCGGAATCCCGTTCCACGGCTGACGCTGAAATCTTCACGCCTATAGACTACGTCAGAATCAGATATCCTTGACGAAAACCGAGTCCCTAGCGACCCATAAATCAACCCCGGAACCCAGTTCCACGGCTGACGCTGAAATATTCAGCGCCTATAGACTAATTTAGAATCAGAAATCAGTGATGAATACTGAGACCCTAGCGAACCAGAAATCATCTCCGGAACCCCGTTCCACGGCTGACGCTGAAATCTAAGCGCCCATGGACTACGTCAGAATCAGAAATCATTGACGAAAGTCGAGTCCCTAGCGACCCATAAATCATCCCCGGAACCCAGTTCCACGGATGACGCTGAAATCTTCAGCGACCATCGACTACGTCAGAATCAGAAATCAGTGATGAATACTAAGACCCTAGCGAACAAGAAATCATCTGCGGAACCTAGTTCCACGGCTGACGCTGAAATCCACAACGCCTATCGACTAGATCAGAATCAGAAATCGTTGATGAAAACCGAGTCCCTGGCGACCCATAAATAATCCCCGTAACCCAGTTCCACGGCTGACGGGGAAATCTACAGCACCCATCGACACGTAAGAATAAAAAATCTTTGACGAAAACTGCGTCCCTAGTCCCTAGGAAATCATCGCCGGAACCCAGTGCCACGGCTGACGCTGAAATCTACAGCGCCAATCGACTACGTCAGAATCAAAAATCATTGACCAAAACTGAGTCCCTAGCGACCAAGAAATCATCTCCGGAACCCAGTTCCACGGCTGACGCTGAAATCTTCAGCGCCCATCGACTACGTCAGAATCAGAAATCATTGACGAAAGCCGAGTCCCTAGCGACCCATAAATCAACCCCGGAACCCAGTTCCACGGCTGACGCTGAAATATTCAGCGCCTATAGACTATGTTAGAATCAGAAATCAGTGATGAATACTGAGACCCTAGCGAACCAGAAATCATCTCCGGAACCCCGTTCCACGGCTGACGCTGAAATCTAAAGCGCCCATGGACTACGTCAGAATCAGAAATCATTGACGAAAGCCGAGTCCCTAGCGACCCATAAATCATCCCCGGAACCCAGTTCCACGGATGACGCTGAAATCTTCAGCGACCATCGACTACGTCAGAATCAGAAATCAGTGATGAATACTAAGACCCTAGCGAACAAGAAATCATCTGCGGAACCTAGTTCCACGGCTGACGCTGAAATCCACAACGCCTATCGACTAGATCAGAATCAGAAATCGTTGATGAAAACCGAGTCCCTAGCGACCCATAAATAATCCCCGTAACCCAGTTCCACGGCTGACGAGGAAATCTAGCACCATCGACACGTAAGAATAAAAAATCATTGACGAAAACTGAGTCCCTAGTCCCTAGGAAATCATCGCCGGACCAGTGCCACGGCTGACGCTGAAATCTACAGCGCCAATCGACTACGTCAGAATCAAAAATCATTGAACAAAACTGAGTCCCTAGCGACCAAGAAATCATCTCCGGAACCCAGTTCCACGGCTAACGCTGAAATCTACAGCGCCCATCGACTACGTCAGAATCAGAAATCATTGACGAAAGCCGAGTCCCTAGCGACCCATAAATCAACCCGGAACCCAGTTCCACGGCTGACGCTGAAATCTTCAGCGCCCATCGACTACGTCAGAATCAGAAATCAGTGACAAATACTGAGACCCTAGCGAATAAGAAATCATCTCCGGAACCCAGTTCCACGGCTGACGCTGAAATCTTCAGCGCCTATAGACTACGTCAGAATCAGATATCCTTTACGAAAACCGAGTCCCTAGCGACCCATAAATCAACCCCGGAACCCAGTTCCACGGCTGACGCTGAAATATTCAGCGCCTATAGACTAATTTAGAATCAGAAATCAGTGATGAATACTGAGACCCTAGCGAACCAGAAATCATCTCCGGAACCCCGTTCCACGGCTGACGCTGAAATCTAAAGCGCCCATGGACTACGTCAGAATCAGAAATCATTGACGAAAGTCGAGTCCCTAGCGACCCATAAATCATCCCCGGAACCCAGTTCCACGGATGACGCTGAAATTTTCAGCGACCATCGACTACGTCAGAATCAGAAATCAGTGATGAATACTAAGACCCTAGCGAACAAGAAATCATCTGCGGAACCTAGTTCCACGGCTGACGCTGAAATCCACAACGCCTATCGACTAGATCAGAATCAGAAATCGTTGATGAAAACCGAGTCCCTGGCGACCCATAAATAATCCCCGTAACCCAGTTCCACGGCTGACGGGGAAATCTACAGCACCCATCGACACGTAAGAATAAAAAATCAATGACGAAAACTGAGTCCCTAGTCCCTAGGAAATCATCGCCGGAACCCAGTGCCACGGCTGACGTTGAAATCTACAGCGCCAATCGACTACGTCAGAATCAAAATCATTGACCAAAACTGAGTCCCTAGCGACCCATAAATCAACCCCGGAACCCAGTTCCACGGCTGACGCTGAAATATTCAGCGCCTATAGACTACGTTAGAATCAGAAATCAGTGATGAATAGTGAGACCCTAGCGAACCAGAAATCATCTCTGGAACCCCGTTCCACGGCTGACGCTGAAATCTAAAGCGCCCATGGACTACGTCAGAATCAAAATCATTGACGAAAGCCGAGTCCCTAGCGACCCATAAATCATCCCCGGAACCCAGTTCCACGGATGACGCTGAAATCTTCAGCGACCATCGACTACGTCAGAATCAGAAATCAGTGATGAATACTAAGACCCTAGCGAACAAGAAATCATCTCCGGAACCTAGTTCCACGGCTGACGCTGAAATATTCAGCGCCTATAGGCTACGTTAGAATCAGATATCAGTGATGAATAATGAGACCCTAGCGAACCAGAAATCATCTCCGGAACCCAGTTCCACGGCTGACGCTGAAATCTAAAGTGCCCATGGACTACGTCAGAATCAGAAATCATTGACGAAAGCCGAGTCCTTACGGACCCATAAATAATCCCCGGAACCCAGTTCCACGGATGACGCTGAAATCTTCAGCGACCATCGACTACGTCAGAATCAGAAATCAGTGATGAATACTAAGACCCTAGCGAACAAGAAATCATCTCCGGAACCTAGTTCCACGGCTGACGCTGAAATCCACAACGCCTATCGAGTAGATCAGAATCAGAAATCGTTGATGAAAACCGAGTCCCTAGCGACCCATAAATAATCCCCGTAACCCAGTTCCACGGCTGACGGGGAAATCTACAGCACCCATCGACACGTAAGAATAAAAAATCATTGACGAAATCTGAGTCCCTAGTCCCTAGGAAATCATCGCCGGAACCCAGTGCCACGGCTGACGCTGAAATCTACAGCGCCAATCGACTACGTCAGAATCAAAAATCATTGACCAAAACTGAGTCCCTAGCGACCCATAAATTATCTCTGGAACTCGGTTCCACGGCTGACGCTGAAATCTTCAGCGCCCATCGACTACGTTAGAATCAAAAATCAGTGACGAATACTGAGACCCTAGCGAACAATAAATCATCTCCGGAACCCAGTTCCACGACTGACGCTGAAATCTACAGCGTCCATCGACTACGTGAGAATCATAAATCATTGACGAAACCCGAGTCCCTAGCGACCCATAAATCATCCCCGGAACCCAGTTCCACGGATGACGCTGAAATCTATAGCGCCCATCGACTACGTGAGAATCATAAATCATTGACGAAACCCGAGTCCCTAGCGACCAAGAAATCATCTCCGGAACCTAGTTCCACGGCTAACGCTGAAATCTTCAGTGCCTACAGACTACGTCAGAATCAGAAATCAGTGATGAATAGTGAGACCCTAGCGAACCAGAAATCATCTCTGGAACCCCGTTCCACGGCTGACGCTGAAATCTAAAGCGCCCATGGACTACGTCAGAATCAGAAATCATTGACGAAAGTCGAGTCCCTAGCGACCCATAAAATCATCCCCGGAACCAGTTCCACGGATGACGCTGAAATTTTCAGCGACCATCGACTACGTCAGAATCAGAAATCAGTGATGAATACTAAGACCCTAGCGAACAAGAAATCATCTGCGGAACCTAGTTCCACGGCTGACGCTGAAATCCACAACGCCTATCGACTAGATCAGAATCAGAAATCGTTGATGAAAACCGAGTCCCTGGCGACCCATAAATAATCCCCGTAACCCAGTTCCACGGCTGACGGGGAAATCTACAGCACCCATCGACACGTAAGAATAAAAAATCAATGACGAAAACTGAGTCCCTAGTCCCTAGGAAATCATCGCCGGAACCCAGTGCCACGGCTGACGTTGAAATCTACAGCGCCAATCGACTACGTCAGAATCAAAAATCATTGACCAAAACTGAGTCCCTAGCGACCCATAAATCAACCCCGGAACCCAGTTCCACGGCTGACGCTGAAATATTCAGCGCCTATAGACTACGTTAGAATCAGAAATCAGTGATGAATAGTGAGACCCTAGCGAACCAGAAATCATCTCTGGAACCCCGTTCCACGGCTGACGCTGAAATCTAAAGCGCCCCTGGACTACGTCAGAATCAAAAATCATTGACGAAAGCCGAGTCCCTAGCGACCCATAAATCATCCCCGGAACCCAGTTCCACGGATGACGCTGAAATCTTCAGCGACCATCGACTACGTCAGAATCAGAAATCAGTGATGAATACTAAGACCCTAGCGAACAAGAAATCATCTGCGGAACCTAGTTCCACGGCTGACGCTGAAATCCACAACGCCTATCGACTAGATCAGAATCAGAAATCGTTGATGAAAACCGAGTCCCTAGCGACCCATAAATAATCCCCGTAACCCAGTTCCACGGCTGACGAGGAAATCTACAGCACCCATCGACACGTAAGAATAAAAAATCATTGACGAAAACTGAGTCCCTAGTCCCTAGGAAATCATCGCCGGAACCCAGTGCCACGGCTGACGCTGAAATCTACAGCGCCAATCGACTACGTCAGAATCAAAAATCATTGAACAAAACTGAGTCCCTAGCGACCAAGAAATCATCTCCGGAACCCAGTTCCACGGCTGACGCTGAAATCTACAGCGCCCATCGACACGTCAGAATCAGAAATCATTGACGAAAGCCGAGTCCCTAGCGACCCATAAATCAACCCCGGAACCCAGTTCCACGGCTGACGCTGAAATCTTCAGCGCCCATCGACTACGTCAGAATCAGAAATCAGTGACAAATACTGAGACCCTAGCGAATAAGAAATCATCTCCGGAACCCAGTTCCACGGCTGACGCTGAAATCTTCAGCGCCTATAGACTACGTCAGAATCAGATATCCTTACGAAAACCGAGTCCCTAGCGACCCATAATCAAACCCCGGAACCCAGTTCCACGGCTGACGCTGAAAATATTCAGCGCCTATAGACTAATTTAGAATCAGAAATCAGTGATGAATACTGAGACCCTAGCGAACCAGAAAATCATCTCCGAACCCCGTTCCACGGCTGACGCTGAAATTAAAGCGCCCATGGATACGTTAGAATCAGAAATCATTGACGAAAGTCGAGTCCCTAGCGACCCATAAATCATCCCCGGAACCCAGTTCCACGGGATGACGCTGAAATTTTCAGCGACCATCGACTACGTCAGAATCAGAAATCGTGTGATGAATAAGACCCTGCGAACAAGAAATCATCTGCGGAACCTAGTTCCACGGCTGACGCTGAAATCCACAACGCCTATCGACTAGATCAGAATCAGAAATCGTTGATGAAAACGAGTCCCTGGCGACCATAATAATCCCGTAACCCAGTTCCACGGCTGACGGGGAAATCTACAGCACCCATCGACACGTAAGAATAAAAAATCAATGACGAAAACTGAGTCCCTAGTCCCTAGGAAATCATCGCCGGAACCCAGTGCCACGGCTGACGTTGAAATCTACAGCGCCAATCGACTACGTCAGAATCAAAAATCATTGACCAAACTGAAGTCCCTAGCGACCCATAAATCAACCCCGGAACCAGTTCCACGGCTGACGCTGAAATATTCAGCGCCTATAGACTACGTTAGAATCAGAAATCAGTGATGAATATGAGACCCTAGCGAACCAGAAATCATCTCTGGAACCCCGTTCCACGGCTGACGCTGAAATCTAAAGCGCCATGGACTACGTCAGAATCAAAATCATTGACGAAAGCCGAGTCCTAGCGACCCATAAATCATCCCCGGACCCAGTTCCACGGATGACGCTGAAATCTTCAGCGACCATCGACTACGTCAGAATCAGAAATCAGTGATGAATACTAAGACCCTAGCGAACAAGAAATCATCTCCGGAACCTAGTTCCACGGCTGACGCTGAAATATTCAGCGCCTATAGGCTACGTTAGAATCAGATATCAGTGATGAATAATGAGACCCTAGCGAACCAGAAATCATCTCCGGAACCCAGTTCCACGGCTGACGCTGAAATCTAAAGTGCCCATGGACTACGTCAGAATCAGAAATCATTGACGAAAGCCGAGTCCTTACGGACCCATAAATAATCCCCGGAACCCAGTTCCACGGATGACGCTGAAATCTTCAGCGACCATCGACTACGTCAGAATCAGAAATCAGTGATGAATACTAAGACCCTAGCGAACAAGAAATCATCTCCGGAACCTAGTTCCACGGCTGACGCTGAAATCCACAACGCCTATCGAGTAGATCAGAATCAGAAATCGTTGATGAAAACCGAGTCCCTAGCGACCCATAAATAATCCCCGTAACCCAGTTCCACGGCTGACGGGGAAATCTACAGCACCCATCGACACGTAAGAATAAAAAATCATTGACGAAATCTGAGTCCCTAGTCCCTAGGAAATCATCGCCGGAACCCAGTGCCACGGCTGACGCTGAAATCTACAGCGCCAATCGACTACGTCAGAATCAAAAATCATTGACCAAAACTGAGTCCCTAGCGACCCATAAATATCTCTGGAACTCCAGTTCCACGGCTGACGCTGAAATCTTCAGCGCCCATCGACTACGTTAGAATCAAAAATCAGTGACGAATACTGAGACCCTAGCGAACAATAAATCATCTCCGGAACCCAGTTCCACGACTGACGCTGAAATCTACAGCGTCCATCGACTACGTGAGAATCATAAATCATTGACGAAACCCGAGTCCCTAGCGACCCATAAATCATCCCCGGAACCCAGTTCCACGGATGACGCTGAAATCTATAGCGCCCATCGACTACGTGAGAATCATAAATCATTGACGAAACCCGAGTCCCTAGCGACCAAGAAATCATCTCCGGAACCTAGTTCCACGGCTAACGCTGAAATCTTCAGTGCCTACAGACTACGTCAGAATCAGATATCCTTGACGAAAACCGAGTCCCTAGCGACCCATAAATCAACCCCGGAACCCAGTTCCACGGCTGACGCTGAAATATTCAGCGCCTATAACTACGTTAGAATCAGAAATCAGTGATGAATAGTGAGACCCTAGCGAACCAGAAATCATCTCCGGAACCCAGTTCCACGGCTGACGCTGAAATCTAAGCGCCCATGGACTACGTCAGAATCAGAAATCATTGACGAAAGCCGATTCCTAGCGACCCATAAATCAATCCGGAACCCAGTTCCACGGATGACGCTGAAATCTTCAGCGACCATCGACTAGTCAAAAGAAATCAGTGATGAATACTAAGACCCTAGCGAACAAGAAATCATCTGCGGAACCTAGTTCCACGGCTGAGCTGAAATCCACAACGCCTATCGACTAGATCAGAATCAGAAATCCGTTGATGAAAACCGAGTCCCTAGCGACCCATAAAATAATCCCGAACCCAGTTCCACGGCTGACGGGGAAATCTACAGCACCCATCGACAGTCAGAATAAAAAAATCATTGACGAAACTGAGTCCCTAATCCCTAGAAATCATCGTCGGAACCCAGTGCCACGGCTTGACGCTGAAATCTACAGCGCCAACGACTACGTCAGAATCAAAAATCATTGACCAAAACTGAGTCCCTAGCGACCAAGAAATCATCTCCGGAACCCAGTTCCACGGCTGAAGCTGAAATCTACAGCGCCCAACGACTACGTCAGAACAGAAATCATTGACGAAAGCCGAGTCCAGCGACCCATAAATATCTCTGGAACCAGTTCCACGGCTGACGCTGAAATCTTCAGCGCCCATCGACTACGTCAGAATCAGAAATATGACGAATACTAAGACCCTAGCGAACAGAAATCATCTCCGGAACCTAGTTCCACGGCTGACGCTGAAATTATATCAGCGCCTATAGGCTACGTTAGAATCAGATATCAGTGATGAATAATGAGACCTAGCGAACCAGAAATCATCTCCGGAACCCAGTTCCACGGCTGACGCTGAAATCTAAAGTGCCCATGGACTACGTCAGAATCAGAAATCATTGACGAAAGCCGAGTCCCTACGGACCCATAAATAATCCCCGGAACCCAGTTCCACGGATGACGCTGAAATCTTCACGACCATCGACTACGTCAGAATCAGAAATCAGTGATGAAATACTAAGACCCTAGCGAACAAGAAATCATCTCCGGAACCTAGTTCCACGGCTGACGCTGAAATCCACACGCCTATCGAGTAGATCAGAAATCAGAAATCGTTGATGAAAACCGAGTCCCTAGCGACCCATAAATAATCCCCGTAACCCAGTTCCACGGCTGACGGGGAAATCTACACCACCCATCGACACGTAAGAATAAAAAATCATTGACGAAATCTGAGTCCTAGTCCCTAGGAAATCATCGCCGGAACCCAGTGCCACGGCTGACGCTGAAATCTACAGCGCCAATCGACTACGTCAGACTCAAAAATCATTGACCAAAAACTGAGTCCCTAGCGACCCATAAATTATCTCTGGAACTCAGTTCCACGGCTGACGCTGAAATCTTCAGCGCCCATCGACTACGTTAGAATCAAAAATCAGTGACGAATACTGAGACCCTAGCGAACAATAAATCATTCCGGAACCCAGTTCCACGACTGACGCTGAAATCTACAGCGTCCATCGACTACGTGAGAATCATAAATACATTGACGAATCCCCGAGTCCCTAGCGACCCATAATCATCCCGGAACCCAGTTCCACGATGACGCTGAATCTACAGCGCCATCGACTACGTCAGAATCAAAAAATCATTGACCAAAACATGAGTCCTAGCGACCAAGAAATCAATCTCCGAACCTAGTTCCACGGCTAACGTGAAATCTTCAGTGCCACAGACTACGTCAGAATCAGATATCCTTGACGAAAACCGAGTCCCTAGCGACCCATAAATCAACCCCGGAACCAGTTCCACGGCTGACGCTGAAAATATTCAGCGCCTATAGACTACGTAGAATCAGAAATCAGTGATGAATAGTGAGACCCTAGCGAACCAGAAATCATCTCTGGAACCCCCGTTCCACGGCTGACGCTGAAATCTTAAAGCGCCCATGGACTACGTCAGAATCAAAAATCATTGACGAAAGCCGAGTCCCCTAGCGAACCCATAAATCATCCCCGGAACCCAGTTCCACGGATGACGCTGAAATCTTCAGCGACCATCGACTACGTCAGAATCAGAAATCAGTGATGAATACTAAGACCCTAGCGAACAAGAAATCATCTCCGGAACCTAGTTTTACGGCTGACGCTGAAATATTCAGCGCCTATAGGCTACGTTAAGAATCAGATATCAGTGATGAATAATGAAGACCCTAAGCGAACCAGAAATCATCTCCGGAACCCAGTTCCACGGCTGACGCTGAAATCTAAAGTGCCCATGGACTACGTCAGAAATCAGAAATCATTGACGAAAGCCGAGTCCCTAGACCCATAAATAATCCCCGGAACCCAGTTCCACGGATGACGCTGAAATCTTCAGCGACCATCGACTACGTCAGAATCAGAAATCAGTGATGAATACTAAGACCCTAGCGAACAAGAAATCATCTCCGGAACCTAGTTCCACGGTACGCTGAAATCCACAACGCCTATCGAGTAGATCAGAATCAGAAATCGTTGATGAAAACCGAGTCCCTAGCGACCCATAAATAATCCCCGTAACCCAGTTCCACGGCTGACGGGGAAAATCTACAGCACCCATCGACACGTAAGAATAAAAAATCATTGACGAAATCTGAGTCCCTAGTCCCTAGGAAATCATCGCCGGAACCCAGTGCCACGGCTGACGCTGAAATCTACAGCGCCAATCGACTACGTCAGAATCAAAAATCATTGACCAAAACTGAGTCCCTAGCGACCCATAAATTATCTCGGAACTCAGTTCCACGGCTGACGCTGAAATCTTCAGCGCCCATCGACTACGTCAGAATCAAAATCAGTGACGAATACTAGAGACCCTAGCGAACAATAAATCATCTCCGGAACCCAGTTCCACGACTGACGCTGAAATCTACAGCGTCCATCGACTACGTGAGAATCATAAATCATTGACGAAACCCGAGTCCCTAGCGACCCATAAATCATCCCCGGAACCCAGTTCCACGGATGACGCTGAAATCTACAGCGCCCATCGACTACGTCAGAATCAGAAATCAGTGACGAATATTGAGTCCCTAGCGACCAAGAAATCATCTCCGGAACCTAGTTCCACGGCTGACGCTGAAATCCACAACGCCTAGATCAGAATCAGAAATCGTTGATGAAAACGGAGTCCCTAGCAACCCATAACTAATCCCCGTAACCCAGTTCCACGGCTGACGGGGAAATATACAGCACCCATCGAGACGTAAGAATAAAAAATCATTGACGAAAATTGAGTCCCTAGTCCCTAGGAAATCATCGCCGGAACCCAGTTCCACGTCTGACGCTGAAATCTACAGCGCCCATCGACTACGTCAGAATCAGAAATCATTGACAACCAGGTCCCTAGCGACCCATAAATTATATCTGGAAAACTCAGTTCCACGGCTGACGCTGAATCTTCAGCGCCCATCGACTACGTCAGAATCAGAAATCATTGACGAAAACCAGGGTCCCTAGCGACCCATAAATTATCTCTGGAACTCAGTTCACGGCTGACGCTGAAATCTACAGCGTCCATCGATCGACTCATCGTGAGAATCAGAAATCATTACGGAAAGACGAGTCCCTAGCGACCCAAAATCATCCCCGGAACCCAGTTCCACGGATGACGCTGAAATCTTCAAGCGACCATCGACTACGTCAGAATCAGAAATCAGTGATGATACTAAGACCCTAGCGAACAAGAAATCATCTGCGGAACCTAGTTCCACGGCTGACGCTGAAATCCACAACGCCTATCGACTAGATCAGAATCAGTCGTTGATGAAACAAGTCCCTATGCCTAAATAATCCCCGTAACCCAGTTCCACGGCTGACGGGGAAATCTACAGCACCCTCGACGTAGAATAAAAAATCTTTGACGAAAACTGAGTCCCTAGCGACCCATAATAATCCCGTAACCCAGTTCCACGGCTGACGGGGAAATCTACAGCACCCATCGACACGTAAGAATAAAAAATCATTGACGAAAACTGAGTCCCTAGTCCCTAGGATCATCGCCGGAACCCAGTGCCACGGCTGACGTTGAAATCTACAGCGCCAATCGACTACGTTCATAATAAAATCATTGCAAAACTGAGTCCTAGCGACCAAGAAATCATCTCCGGAACCCAGTTCCACGGCTGACGCTGAAATCTTTCAGCGCCCATCGACTACGTCAGAATCAGAATCATTGACGAAAGTCGAGTCCCTAGCGACCCATAAATCACCCCGACCCCAGTTCCACGGCTGACGCTAAATCTTCAGCGCCCATCGACTACGTCAGAATCAGAAATCAGGACGATACTGAGACCCTAGCGAATAAGAATCATCTCCGAACCCAGTTCCACGGTGACGCTGAAATCTACAGCGCCCATAGACTACGTCAGAATCAGAAATCATTGACGAAAGCCGAGTTCCCTAGCGACCATAAATCAACCCCGGAACCCAGTTCCACGGCTGACGCTGAAATCTTCAGCGCCTATAGACTACGTCAGTATCAGATATCCTTGACGAAACCGACTCCCTAGCAAACCCATAATCAACCCCGGAACCTAGTTCCACGGCTGACGCTTGAAATATTCAGCGCCTATAGACTATGTTAGGATCAGAAATCCAGTGATGAATACTGAGACCCTAGCGAAGCAGACATCATCTCGAACCCAGTTTCCACGGCTGACGCTGAAATCTAAGCGCCCATGACTACGTTAGAATCAGAATCATTGACGAAACGTGAGTCCCTAGCGACCCATAAATCATACCCGGAACCAGTTCCACGGATGACGCTGAAATCTTCAGCGACCATCGACTACGTCAAAATCAGAAATCAGTGATGAATACTCAGACCCTAGCGAACAAGAAATCATCTCCGAACCTAGTTCCACGGCTGACGCTGAAATCCACAACACTATCGACTAGATCAGAATCGAAATCGTGATGAAACCGAGTCCCTAGCGACCCATAAATAATCCCCGTAACCCATTCCACCGCTGACGGGGGAAATCTACAGCACCCATCGACACGTAAGAATAAAAAATCAATGACGAAAACTGAGTCCCTAGTCCCTAGGAAATCATCGTCGGAACCCAGTGCCACGGCTGACGCTGAAATCTACAGCGCCAATCGACTAGTCAGAATCAAAAAATCATTGACCAAAACTGAGTCCCTAAGCGACCAAGAAATCATCTCCGGAACCCAAGTTCCACGGCTGACGCTGAAATCTTCAGCGCCCATCGACTACGTCAGAATCAGAAATCATTGACGAAAGTCGAGTCCCTAGCGACCCATAAATCAACCCGAACCCAGTTCCACGCGCTGACGCTGAAATCTTCAGCGCCCATCGACTACGTCAGAATCAGAAATCATTGACGAAAGTCGAGTCCCTAGCGACCCATAAATCAACCCGGAACCCAGTTCCACGGCTTGACGCTAAAATCTTCAGCGCCATCGACTACGTCAGAATCAGAATCAGTGACGATACTGAGACCCTAGCGAATAAGAAATCATCTCCGGAACCCAGTTCCACGGCTGACGCTGAAATCTACAGCGCCATCGACTACGTCAGAATCAGAAATCATTGACGAAAGCCGAGTCCCTAGCGACCCATAAATCAACCCGGAACCCAGTTCCACGGCTGACGCTGATCTTCAGCGCCTATAGACTACGTCAGTATCAGATCCCTTGACGAAAACCGACTCCCTAGCGACCATAAATCAACCCGGAACCTAGTTCCACGGCTGACGCTGAAATATCAGCGCCTATAGACTATGTTAGAATCAGAAATCAGTGATGAATACTGAGACCCTAGCGAACCAGACATCATCTCCGGAACCCAGTTCCACGGCTGACGCTGAAATCTAAACGCCCATGGGACGTATTAGAATCAGAAATCATTGACGAAAGCCGAGTCCCTAGCGACCCATAAATCATACCCGGAACCCAGTTCCACGGATGACGCTGAAATCTTCAGCGACCATCGACTACGTCAAAATCAGAAATCAGTGATGAATATTCAGACCCTAGCGAACAAGAAATCATCTCCGGAACCTAGTTCCACGGCTGACGCTGAAATCCACAACACCTATCGACTAGATCAGAATCAGAAATCGTTGATGAAAACCGAGTCCCTAGCGACCCATAAATAATCCCCGTAACCCAGTTCCACGACTGACGGGGAAATCTACAGCACCCATCGACACGAAAGAATAAAAAATCATTGACGAAAACTGAGTCCCTAGTCCCTAGGAAATCATCTCCGGAACCCAGTTCCACGGATGACTCTGAAATCTACAGCGCCCATCGACTACGTCAGAATCAGAAATCAGTGATGAATACGGAGTCCCTAGCGACCAAGAAATCATCTCCGGAACCTAGTTCCACGGCAGACGCTGAAATCCACAACGCCTATCGCCTAGATCAGAATCAGAAATCGTTGATGAAAACCGAGTCCCTAGCGACCCATAAATAATCCCCGTAACCCAGTTCCACGGCTCACGGGGAAATCTACAGCACCCATCGACACGTAAGAATAAAAAATCATTGACGAAAACTGAGTCCCTAGTCCCTAGGAAATCATCGTGGGAACCCAGTGCCACGGCTGACGCTGAAATCTACAGCGCCAATCGACTACGTCAGAATCAAAAATCATTGACCAAAACTGAGTCCCTAGCGACCAAGAAATCATCTCCGGAACCCAGTTCCACGGCTGACGCTGAAATCTACAGCGCCCATCGACTACGTCAGAATCAGAAATCATTGACGAAAACCAGGTCCCTAGCGACCCATAAATATATCTCTGGAACTCAGTTCCACGACGCTGAAATCTACAGCGCCCATGGACTATGTTAGAATCATAAATCATTGAAGAAGGACCGACTCCCTAGCGAATAAGAAATCATCTCCGGAACCCAGTTCCACGGCTGACACTGAAATCTACAGCGCCCATCGACTACGTCAGAATAAGAAATCATTGACGAAAGCCGAGTCCCTAACGACCCATAAATCAACCCCGGAACCAAGTTCCACGGCTGACGCTGAAATCTACAGCGCCCATAGACTACGTCAGAATAAGAAATCAGTGACGAATACTGAGACCCTAGCGAACCAGAAATCATCTCCGAAACCTAGTTCCACGAAAGACATTGAAATCTTCAGCGCCTATAGACTACGTCAGAATCAGATGTCCTGGACGAAAACGGAGTCCCTTGCGAGCCATACATCATCAACGGAACGCTGTTCCACGGCTGACGTTGAAATCTACAGCGTCAATCGACTACGTCAGAATAACAAATCATTGACAAAAAACCGAGTCCCTAGCGACCAAGACATCATCTCCGGAACCCAGTTCCAACGGCTGACACTGAAATCTAAGCGCCCATGGACTACGTCAGAATCATAAATCATTGAAGAAGACCGAGTCCCTAGCGACCCATAAATTATCTCTGGAACTCAGTTCCATGGCTGACGCTGAAATCTTCAGCGCCATCGACTACGTCAGAATCAGAAATCAGTGACGAATACTGAGACCTAGAGAACAATAAATCATCTCCGGAACCTAGTTCCACGGCTGACGCTGAAATCTACAGCGTCCATCGACTACGTGAGAATCATAAATCATTGACGAAAAGCCGAGTCCCTAGCGACCCATAAATCATCCCCGGAACCCAGTTCCACGGATGACTCGAAATCTTACAGTGCCCATCGACTACGTCAGAATCATAAATCAGTGACGAATACTGAGTCCCTAGCGACCAGAAATCATCTCCGGAACCTAGTTCCACGGCTGACGCTGAAGTCCACAACGCTTATCGACTAGATCAGAATCAGAAATCGTTGATTGAAAACCGAGTCCCTAACTACCCATAAATAATCCCGTAACCCAGTTCCACGGCTGACGGGAAATCTACAGCACCCGTCGACACGTAAGAATAAAAAATCATTAACAAAAACTAAGACCCTAGTCCCTAGGAAATCATCACCGGAACCCAGTGCCACGGCTGACGCTGAAATCTACAGTGCCTATCGACTACGTCAGAATAAAAAATCATTGACCAAAACTGAGTCCCTAGCGACCAAGAAATCATCTCCGGAACCCAGTTCCACGGCTGACGCTGAAATCTACAGCGTCCATCGACTACGTGAGAATCATAAATCATTGACGAAAGCCGAGTCCCTAGCGACCCATAAATCATCCCCGGAACCCAGTTCCACGGATGACTCTGAAATCTACAGTGCCCATCGACTACGTCAGAATCAGAAATCAGTGACGAATACGGAGTCCCTAGCGACCAAGAAATCATCTCCGGAACCTAGTTCCACGGCTGACGCTGAAGTCCACAACGCCTATCGACTAGATCAGAATCAGAAATCGTTGATGAAAACCGAGTCCCTAACTACCCATAAATAATCCCCGTAACCCAGTTCCACGGCTGACGGGGAAATCTACAGCACCCGTCGACACGTAAGAATAAAAAATCATTAACAAAAACTAAGACCCTAGTCCCTAGGAAATCATCACCGGAACCCAGTGCCACGGCTGACGCTGAAATCTACAGTGCCTATCGACTACGTCAGAATAAAAAATCATTGACCAAAACTGAGTCCCTAGCGACCAAGAAATCATCTCCGGAACCCAGTTCCACGGCTAACGCTGAAATCTTCAGCGCCTACAGACTACGTTAGAATCAGATATCCTTGTCGAAAACCGAGTCCCTATTTCAGCGCCTATCGACTACGTCAGAATCAGAAATCAGTGACGAAAACCAGGTCCCTAGCGACCCATAAATCATCTCCGGAACCCATTTCCACACCTGACGCTGAAATCTACAGCGCCCATAGACTACGTCAAAATAAGAAATCCTGGACGAAAACCGAGTCCCTAGCGACCAAGAAATCATCTCTAGAACCCAGTTCCACGGCTGACGCTGAATGTACAGCACCCATCGACTACGTCAGAATCAGAATCATTGACGAAAATTTGTGTCCTAGCGACCCCATAAATCATCCCCGGAACCCAGTTCCACAACTGACGCTGAAATCTACAGCGACATAGACTACGTCAGAATAAGAAATCCTGGACGAAAACGGAGTCCCTAGCGACCCATAAATCATCCCCGGAACCCAGTTCCACGGCTGACGCTGAAATCTTCAGCGCCTATAGACTACGTCAGAATCAGATATCCTTGACGAAAATCGAGTCCCTAGCGACCCATAATAATCCCCGTAACCCAGTTCCACGGCTGACGAGGAAATGTACAGCACCCATCGACACGTAAGAATAAAAATCATTGACGAAACTGAGTCCCTAGTCCCTAGGAATCATCCCCGGAACCGAGTGCCACGGCTTGACGCTGAAATCTACAGCGCCAATCGACTACGTCAAAATCAAAATCATTGACCAAAACTGAGTCCCTAGCGACAAGAAATATTCTCCGGAACCCAGTCACACGGCTAACGCTGAAATCTTCAGCGCCTACAGACTACGTCAGAATCAGATATCCTTGACGAAAACCGAGTCCCTAGCGACCCATAAATCAACCCCGGAACCCAGTTCCACGGCTGACGCTGAAATATACAGCGCCAATCGACTACGTCAGAATCAAAAATCATTGACAAAACTGAGTCCCTAGCGACCAAGAAATCATCTCCGGAACCCAGTTCCACGGCTGACGCTGAAATCTACAGCGCCCATCGACTACGTTAGAATCAGAAATCATTGACGAAAACCCGGTCCCTAGCGACCCATCAATCATCCCCGGAACTCAGTTCCACGGCTGACGCTGAAATCTTCAGCGCCCATCGACTACGTCAGAATCAGAAATCAGTGACGAATACTGAGTCCCTAGCGAATAAGAAATCATCTCCGGAACCCAGTTCCACGGCTGACGCTGAAATCTACAGCGCCCATCGACTACGTCAGAATAAGAAATCATTGACGAAAGCCGAGTCCCTAACGACCCATAAATCAACCCGGAACCCAGTTCCACGGCTGACGCTGAAATCTTCAGCGCCTATAGACTACGTCAGAATCAGATATCCTTGACGAAAACCGAGTCCCTAGCGAACCAGAAATCATCTCCGGAACCCAGTTCCACGGCTGGCGCTGAAATCTAAAGCGCCCATGGACTACGTCAGAATTAGAAATCATTGACGAAAGCCGACTCCCTAGCGACCCGTAAATCATCCCCGAAACCCAGTTCCACGGATGACGCTGAAATCTTCAGCGACCATCGACTACGTAAGAATCAGAAATCAGTGATGAATACTAAGACCCTAGCGAACAAGAAATCATCTCCGGAACCGAGTTCCACGGTTGACGCTGAAATCCACAACGCCTATCGACTAGATCAGAATCAGAAATCGTTAATGAAAACCGAGTCCCTAGCGACACATAAATAATCCCCGTAACCCAGTTCCACGGCTGACGCTAAAATCTACAGCGCCCATCGAATACGTCAGAATCAGAAATCAGTGACGAATACTGAGACTCTAGCGAACCAGAAATCATCTCCGGAACCTAGTTCCACGGCTGACGCTGAAATCTACAGCGCCCATGGACTACGTCAGAATCATAAATCATTGAAGAAGACCGAGTCCCTAGCGACCCATAAATTATCTCTGGAATTCAGTTCCACGGCTGACGCTGAAATCTTCAGCGCCCATCGACTACGTCAGAATCAGAAATCAGTGACGAATACTGAGACCCTAGCGAACAATAAATCATCTCCGGAACCCAGTTCCACGGCTGACGCTGAAATCTACAGCGTCCATCGACTACGTGAGAATCATAAATCATTGACGAAAGCCGAGTCCCTACCGACCCATAAATCATCCCCGGAACCCAGTTCCACGGATGACTCTGAAATCTACAGCGCCCATCGACTACGTCAGAATCAGAAATCATTGACGAAAATTGGGTCCCTAGCGACCCATAAATCATCCCCGGAACCCAATTCCACAACTGACGCTGAAATCTACAGCGACCATAGACTACGTCAGAATAAGAAATCCTGGACGAAAACGGAGTCCCTAGCGACCCATAAATCATCCCCGGAACCCAGTTCCACGGCTGACGCTGAAATGTACAGCGTCCATCGACTACGTGAGAACCAGAAATCGTTGATGAAAACCGAGTCCCTAGCGACCCATAAATAATCCCCGTAACCCAGTTCCACGGCTGACGGGGAAATCTACAGCACCCATCGACACGTAAGAATAAAAAATCATTGACGAAAACTGAGTCCCTAGTCCCTAGGAAATCATCCCCGGAACCGAGTGCCACGGCTGACGCTGAAATCTACAGTGCCAATCGGATACGTCAGAATAAAAAATCATTGACCAAAACTGAGTCCCTAGCGACCAAGAAATCATCTCCGGAATCCAGTTCCACAACGGCTAACGGCTGAAATCTTCAGCGCCTACAGACTGCGTCAGAATCAGATATCCTTGTCGAAAACCGAGTCCCTATTTCAGCTCCTATCGACTACGTCAGAATCAGAAATCATTGACGAAAAACCAGGTCCCTAGCGACCCATAAATCATCTCCGGAACCCATTTCCACACCTGACGCTGAAATCCTACAGCGCCCATAGACTACGTCAGAATAAGAAATCCTGGACGAAAACCGAGTCCCTAGCGACCAAGAAATCATCTCTAGAACCCAGTTCCACGGCTGACGCTGAAATGTACAGCACCCATCGACTACGTCAGAATCAGAAATCATTGACGAAAATTGGGTCCCTAGCGACCCATAAATCATCCCCGGAACCCAATTCCACAACTGACGCTGAAATCTACAGCGACCATAGACTACGTCAGAATAAGAAATCCTGGACGAAAACCGAGTCCCTAGCGACCCATAAATCATCCCCGGAACCTAGTTCCACGGCTGACGCTGAAATCTTCGGTGCCTATAGACTACGTCAGAATCAGATATCCTTGACCAAAATCGAGTCCCTAGCGACCCATAAATAATCCCCGTAACCCAGTTCCACGGCTGACGGGGAAATCTACAGCACCCATCGACACGTAAGAATAAAAAATCATTGACCAAAACTGAGTCCCTAGCGACCAAGAAATCATCGCCGAAACCCAGTTCCACGGCTAACGCTGAAATATTCAGCGCCTACAGACTACGTCAGAATAGGAAATCCTGGACGCAAACCGAGTCCCTAGCGACCCATAAATCATCCCCGGAACCCAGTTCCACGGCTGACGCTGAAATCTACAGCGCCCATCGACTACGTCAGAATCAGAAATCCTGGACGAAAGCCGAGTCCCTAGCGACCCATAAATCAACCCCGGAAACCAGTTCCACGGCTGACGCTGAAATCTTCAGCGCCTATAGACTACGTCACAATCAGATATCATTGACGAAAGTCGAGTCCCTAGCGACCCATAAATCATCCGCGAAACCCAGTTCCACGGATGACGCTGAAATCTTCAGCGACCATCGACTACGTCAGAATCAGAAATCAGTGATGAATACTCAGACCCTAGCGAACAAGAAATCATCTCCGGAACCAAGTTCCACGGCTGACGCTGAAATCCACAACGCCTATCGACAAGATCAGAATCAGAAATCGTTGATGAAAACCGAGTCCCTAGCGACCCATAAATAATCCCCGTAACCCAGTTCCACGGCTGACGGGGAAATCTACAGCACCCATCGACACGTAAGAATAAAAAATCATTGACGAAAACTGAGTCCCTAGTCCCTAGAAATCATCGCCGGAACCCAGTGCCACGGCTGACGCTGAAATCTACAGCGCCAATCGACTATGTCAGAATCAAAAATCATTGACCAAAACTGAGTCCCTAGCGACCAAGAAATCATCTCCGGAACCCAGTTCCACGGCTGACTCTGAAATCTACAGCGCCCATCGACTACGTCAGAATCAGAAATCATTGACGAAAACCAGGTCCCTAGCGACCCATAAATATCTCGGGAACTCAGTTCCACGGCTAACGCTGAAATCTTCAGCGCCCATCGACTTCGTTAGAATCAGAAATCAGTGAGTGACGAATTACTAAGACCCTAGCGAATAAAAAAATCATCTCCAGAACCCAGTTCCACGGCTGATGCTGAAATCTCAGCCCATCGACTACGTCAGAATCAGAAATCCTGGACGAAAGCCGAGTCCCTAGCGACCCATAAATCAACCCGGACACCAGTTCCACGGCTGACGCTGAAATCTTCAGCGCCTATAGACTACGTCACAATCAGATATCCTTGACGAAAATCGAGTCCCTAGCGACCCATAAATCAACCCCGGAACCCAGTTCCACGGCTGACGCTGAAATATTCAGCGCCTATAGACTACGTTAGAATCAGAAATCAGTTGATGAATACTGAACCCTAGCGAACCAGAAATCATCTGAACCCAGTTCCACGGCTGACGCTGAAATCTAAAGCGCCCATGGACTACGTCAGAATCAGAAATCATTGACGAAAGCCAAGTCCCTAGCGACCCATACATCATCCCGAACCCAGTTCCACGGATGACGCTGAAATCTTCAGCGACCATCGACTACGTCAGAATCAGAAATCAGTGATGAATACTAAGACCCTAGCGAACAAGAAATCATCTCCGGAACCTAGTTCCACGGCTGACGCTGAAATCCACAACGCCTATCGACAGATCAGAATCAGAAATCGTTGATGAAAACCGAGTCCCTAGCGACCCATAAATAATCCCCGTAACCCAGTTCCACGGCTGACGGGGAAATCTACAGCACCCATCGACACGTAAGAATAAAAAATCATTGACGAAACTGAGTCCCTAGTCCCTAGGAAATCATCGCCGGAACCCAGTGCCACGGCTGATGCTGAAATCTACAGCGCCAATCGACTACGTCAGAATCAAAAATCATTGACCAAACTGAGTCCCTAGCGACCAAGAAATCATCTCCGGAACCCAGTTCCACGGCTGACTCTGAAATCTTCAGCGCCCATCGACTACGTCAGAATCAGAATCATTGACGAAACAGTCCCTAGCGACCCATAAATTATCTCGGGAACTCAGTTCCACGGCTAACGCTGAAATCTTCAGCGCCCATCGACTTCGTTAGAATCAGAAATCAGTGACGAATACTAAGACCCTAGCGAACAAGAAATCATCTCCGGAACCCAGTTCCACGGCTGACGCTGAAATCTACAGCGCCCATCGACTACGTCAGAATCAGAAATCATTGACGAAAACCGAGTCCCTAGCGACCCATAAATCACCCCGGAACCAGTTCCACGGCTAACGCTGAAATCTTCAGCGCCTATAGACTACGTCAGAATCAGATATCCTTGACGAAAACGAGTCCCTAGCGACCCATAAATCAACCCCGGAACCCAGTTCCACACGGCTGACGCTGAAATATTCAGCGCCTATAGACTACGTTAGAATCAGAAATCAGTGATGAATACTGAGACCCTAGCGAACCAAATCATCTCGGAACCCAGTTCCACGGCTGACGCTGAAATCTAAAGCGCCCATGGACTACGTCAGAATCAGAAATCATTGACGAAAGCCAAGTCCCTAGCGACCCATAAATCATCCCGGAACCCAGTTCCACGGATGACGCTGAAATCTTCAGCGACCATCGACTACGTCAGAATCAGAAATCAGTGATGAATACTAAGACCCTAGCGAACAAGAAATCATCTCCGGAACCTAGTTCCACGGCTGACGCTGAAATCACAACCTATCGACTAGATCAGAATCAGAAATCGTTGATGAAAACCGAGTCCCTAGCGACCCATAAATAATCCCGTAACCCAGTTCCACGGCTGACGGGGAAATCTACAGCACCCATCGACACGTAAGAATAAAAAATCAATGACGAAAACTGAGTCCCTAGCCTAGGAAATCATCCGGAACCCAGTGCCACGGCTGACGCTGAAATCTACAGCGCCATCGACTACGTCAGAATCAAAAATCATTGACCAAAACGAGTCCCTAGCGACCAAGAAATCATCTCCGGAACCCAGTTCCACGGCTGACTCTGAAATCTACAGCGCCCATCGACTACGTCAGAATCAGAAATCATTGACGAAAACCAGGTCCCTAGCGACCCATAAATTATCTCTGGAACTCAGTTTCCACGCTGACGCTGAAATCTTTCAGCGCCATCGACTACGTCAGAA